>OZ017786.1:10416845-10451845 GCA_963969325.1 Lycopodina hypogea
CAAGATTATTTGTTTCCCTTTCATGTAAGAATGGGTCATGATTTCTTACCAGTAATTTTGACCTCCACAAAAATTTCTGGAAAAATAAGGCACAAGTTACGAGATGAAGTGGCATAGACATTTCAAACTCTCAGACTAGGTTTTAATAAACATGCAAATAAGTATAATTATTAAACATTAAATATATCAAATTAGACTATACCTATTTAAACACACATCTGAGCACGTTCCCTCAATTTATAATGTGTATACAAATGAAACATTGGTTTAATGCAGGAAAATGAATGAGAGGTGTGCTTGATTTTGGTTGAAATAGGGTTATCTAACTTATGATATACATTATTTAATTTGAATGATAGTCTTGAAGTATAGTACTATTGCCTTGCAGCATTCTTGCTAACACATAGGATATTATTTTTGGTCACAGGTAAGAAAACTAATTTTTGAATCAAAATTATTCTTTTTATAGTTATTAAATTTATTAACTTGGCGAATACATCTATTTGATTTTTTAGCCTCTGACCATTTAAATAGCAAATCATACCATATGTTGGATATCCGATTGCTCTTAATAAAAAAAATAATAAAAAAAATGATAACTTAAACTACGATGCTTTTTTTAATTTTTTTATGTAAAAGTAGGTTTTCCATACCTCTGTATGCACTAAAAAAAATCCATTTGTTGTATTCTGCATACCGTGCATGGCTTTCTTCGAACTGGTCAAAATGCTTCAGCAAATCACCTCCACTTGCATACTCCATCACAAAGCACAGGTTATTCTGGAGAGAGAAGAGGAGGACAGTGTGATTGGGGTATGAAAAGTAATAAAAATAGGAGTAGTTGAAGGAAGGATGAGAAAAATAAGTAAGAGGATTTGTAGTAAAATGGGAACCTAGTTTGTTATCCAACTCCATGTAACTAGTTGAAGGCAATGTGGAAAGATGAGCATTCGAAATGGAAATAAGGAAGTGGAGGAGACAATAGAAGAGTATTAGGACAGGGGGAAGGGAGCTGGGAAGAAGCTGAGAAAGTAGTTGGCCAGGTTACATCTGGTATCAACTACAATTTTAAATACAGATGACATACTTATGAATATATCATTGTTTTAAACTTGAAATTTATGTCATATAAACAACCGATGCTTAAGATTCCTCCTGGGCAACATTCCCAGGTTAGAATGATACTACATAGTATTATTAATTTAACCTACAAATGATTTGTATGTACTTTAAAGTAAGTAATAAAATCTGCCCAGGTGATTTTAAATGTCAACTACATATACTACATAAATTCTTACTTCTGTCTGGAAGCAAGAGAAAAGGTTGATCAAGAAGGGATGCTTGATGGAGTTAATATTTTCAAAAGTCTTCTTCTCAGAGACGAATTGGCTTATTCTGTTCTTAGAGATAAGATCAGATTTTTTTAGAACCTTTATGGCCACCAAATCTTTATTCTCCTTCTTCTCAGCGAGTAGCACCTACAAAAGCAACTCAATTATCACCTGATTAGTAAGTACCTTTGCACTGCATTACTTTGGTATATAATAAGAAAACAATTTTTACCATTTTTTTTTAATCCCATAATGTCTCCACCACCTCTATGCATTCCTCACCAACACATATAACACATTTACTATCTTAACATATCATGCAGTTATCAATCATTTCTATCTCCTCCTCTATCCATTTCATCTTTTACTATTTATTTTATGTCTATCTATTCCTCCATTACTCCCTGGTATTCCACCTATCCTCTCTATTTTAACATACACTGTGACCACCTTTTACCTTATTATACTGGAAACTGGCACTTCTCTCTATTTTATCCATCTAATCATTCTATTTCCTACATAACTTAATATGCATTCCTATTTAGTACCCCCTCAGACTTCTTCTATTCCCTTTCCTCACTTTCTCTTCATCCTTACCAACCTTTCCATAATTACCACGCCCTAATACCACTAGAACATTAAAGTCAGATAACTCCTGGTAAAGCTGTGAAATAAGAGGTAGAGAACAGCACACATTAGCAGAGGCAGAGGCAAACTCTGACGGAGGAATAGCCTGGTCAGAAGATTCCTCTTCGATTTTCTCAGCAGAAGTAGTTAGCTTCTTCTTCTCATTCAAAGCATGTACTGACCCATTCGACAAAGTCTGCAAATATTGACAAGTATTATATAGTAATGAAATTATGATAGTTGGTTACGGAGTTGGAGGTAGAAGAATGGATAACTGCCAATATTTGATTAATGCTATCACAGCAACTAGCTCTATGACAATGATCCAGCAGTTTTCAAAGTAGAGTTGGACACACATGTACACTATCTCACTTGAAACGAATGCGATATATATACGTATATATATATATATATATATATATATATATATATATATATATATTACGGTTGTGTTAAAGTAGCACTAAGCATCATAGATACAATAAAAAATGACAACTGACTGATAAATATTTGAGCTAATGCAAGGCAATACCATCTTGTACCTATTTCCTTTAACCTGATATGTGTGCACTCTTCACCTCGCATGCTATGATTCTTATACACTGCGCAAACTAAATCTATCACTTAAACAAATGCTTAGATGATGATATCAAACATCAATATATACTATACAAAAGACTGTATAATTACCAAGACTTCTTTATTCCTTAAAGGAATAGAATCATGATTAGGTAGCAGGTCCACATGACCGGCACCCCCACCAGAACTACTAGAGAAAAGTGTAAGAGGGCTTAGTCCCACTTTGGCTCTCGTAACAGTGTCATTCCTGGAATCCAAAAACTCGCTTGGTGTAGGAATAATCAAGTCATCATCGACACAGTTTGCCTGCATTAGATCTCCTTCACTGATAGGAATGGTCTCTTTATTCATTGTGTCCTCACTGAGATCCAAAATCTTATCACTTAATAATAATCATAAATAAATAAATGTACATATATATATATATATGCATATCCCTATGTAAATAAAACCAGTATCTATTTCTATATAGAGAGTGAGAGATAGGGAGAGAGTGAAAAAGAGAGAAATAACACAGATTATCCATTTGCTATGCGAGACCAACCCTATTATGCTGTGTGTGTATATATATATATGTGTGTGTAGGTGTGTGTGTGTGTGTATAAAGACAGAGAGAGAGTGAGAGAGATAACACAAATTATCCATTCGGTATGCAAGATCAACCCTATTATGCCATAAAGTAATTCAATAATAATGGATCTAATTAAACTATCTAAGACAGCCAAAACTACAGAAACACTGTTTGTATATGCAGCAGCAAACTATAGGATAAAATTTTCTGAAGAAAATAAGGAATTACATCATAATAACCTGGTTCACATCCCAATAGAGAGTGTAATAGATAACTGACTAGAAAATATAGATGTTAAAGAGATCAATTGAGCGCTAGTGTATGCCTTAGAAAGTATAAGCAGATAAAATACAAATGAAAGTCAATAGAGGAATGACTAAAAAAATTTAAAAAAATTTTAAAAAAAGGAGTGAAAAAATATATTGTTGTTAGTGAACTTATACCAGTTTGGTGTGATTGGTGAGCTAATATTTTGCTTTAAGAGTGCCGATTTTTATCAAAGTTTATGTGGGCTAATATCATGCCAGAATATTTTGCAGTGACTGGTAAAGGGTCATGATGGTGCTAAGGCCACTGGGTTGGAAAGAGAATCTTGGAGTGATTCGGTGTGGCTTGCAGCACAATTCAATAGAAGTCATAATCAGATAATTTTCCCTCTTATCTTTGCGTACATAAACCCAATAATGGGGAGGGGATAAGTATTTATCTACTTACAGTTTCCTTAAGAGACACGTAGAAACCACTCTCAGCAGTTTTTCACGGTTAAGGTTGCTATGGTTTCAGAATTGAAGGGCGGGTTAACCCGTGCATTAATTAGTCCCAGGTAGCGCCAACGTTGATTGAAAGCTTAGTGGGGGTTAGGTTTTGGTGTTCTTCCCTGCCGCACAGTTCAGCTAGAGATACTACGCATTCTAGCAAATTATATGCTTAGACACACCTCCATATGCACCTAAGCTACCAGTTTCAGCGAATAAAAAAAAAAAGTTGTTTTTTTTTTCAGCATTCAGGGTTTGGAGGACCCGTTACCACTGAGGTTCCTCATTACTAAGCGGAATCCGCTGTCCATGAATCTGGCTTATCTTTTGAAGAAATGGATGCTCACCCAAAATCACAGGGGGCAAAGCCTTGAGATCTGAATAAACTAACCAATCAGAACAGACTTGGGACTTTATAATCAATGAATAAGCTAGTCCAATTTGGAAAGCCTCAATAATTTTTTTTTTTTTTTTTTTTTTTTTTATCTAAAAGACATAAAAATTACTTAGCCATCATTAGTATAAATCCATTTCAGAGAATGTATGCATATCTTCATTTATTGCCCTTAACAAAAACACAAGTTGAAGAATGTGATATGATATTGTACTATGTCATAATAGTTATCAAGAGATAAAGATTAAGCCATCCATTTTATTTCTTTAAAGATCTTGAGAAGCACTATAAGAAAATCCTGGCACATAGGAGTGAAGATCTCACTTGTGGGCCAGGCATAAGCAACAGTTGAAAAACCGAACCTAACCAAGTGGGGGGAGGGGGGGTGGAGGGGAGTTGGAGTTGAACCTGTGCGTATAAGTTAGTACACGTGGGAACTACAAAATCAACAAGAAATAACTTTTAGACTCCAGAAACTGGTTAAGTGCTGGTTTATACATGAATAATGTATGAACATTTTGCAATTGTGATTCAAGGCGACCTATACCAGTTAGTAGGGAATCTATTCCATGTATATTGGGATTCACGTGCTAGGTATAGCCCAGTTGCGGTGGCATTAAAAAAGAATTGCTCCAAAATTTGAGACTGGTTCTGAATGAGACAATGGCTCCACACCAGTTTGGTTCAAGGAAAAAAAGGTGGCTGACGTTCTCACACCTAGGTCAGTTCCCAATTTATATAGATCTTTCATTAAAAATATAATTTATTATAAGATTCTCTAGGGCCATATATTATTCCTACCTCCAATATTATATTTACCCTTCAAGATTTCAGGAAAACAATTGTTTTACTGAAATCATTTTCAAATGAACTTCAACTCCTAAATGATACTTTAGCATTCTTCTATTGGGCTTCATTAAATTACTTTATTCTACCCTACAAAATGGCATTGGAAAAAAAAAGTTTAAGCAGAGGTGCTATGATGTCTACTGAGCTTCTAGACATACAAATATGCAATAGCTTAAAGATGAGGTGGTATACCTATTTTGTCACCTGGAAGTGCATCCCACTTTATCTCTATTTTTCTCCCTTTCTTTATCCATTTTTTATCTTTCTCTCTCTCTACTCATTTTAATTTTTTATCTTCCCTCTCTATATTCACTCTTTCTATATATTATATTCTTCCTGCACCTTTTTTTCTATTTGCCGAAATATTGGAGAAGACTCTTATATCTTTATATCTGATTGATACAATCATGGAACAGAGAGACATGAGACAATCTCTGTTCAGGAAGAAGATAATTCGAGGAAAGCCTTCTATATCGAATAAAGGTACATCCCATTGTATATTGATTAGTGGTAGTGACGAAATAACTGCTGCTTCAGCCAAGGTAGATAATGGTTAAGATGGTATGTGGAGGAAGGAATTAAAATAAAAGGGAAGGGCATTAAATAAAAGCAGAATAATTATGTTCATAAAGGAGATTGAATTACTATGGATGTGTTGTGTGTTAGGGTGGGATGCTAAGAAGTAGGGGCTACAGGTTTAAGATAGGGTATATACTAAAATGCTGGAAAAGGTAAAGAAAAATATAAGGTTGAATGTAGTAGGTTCATGAAGACTTTGTCAATGGTTGTAAACTGACATGCAATTGCCCTACCACCTTGCTTCCTCAATGCAACACATGACCTAAACTCTTAGATTTAGAATTTTTATCAATGAAGTTGAATACAGAGATGGACAGTCTGTGACTATCCTGAGAGGATTCAATGGGGAAGAAATTATGTGTGGGGGAATTCAAGAAAAAGTTTTCCCCCAAAATAAGCAGAAAGCACCTGTCATCTACTGTGGAGAGAGTTAAGATTGAGTGTATAGTACCCACAGAGCAGCATGCAACTTTACTACACTCTGCTGAAGTCATGCCATCCAGAAGAACTCCCGGTAAACTCATGAAGATGGGAAGCATGGAGAAGTTGCTTGAGGGTTTGGGGATTGCTGTATTGATTGGTAAACAATCTGATCAAATGAGTGGCATGTACCTATGTAGGGTATAAATGTGGGTGGGTGATAGGGTGGGATGGCTACTCAGCGCTTAAATTGATGCATTGCGCTTCTTCACGGATTATGATTTTTTGTCTATATCTAAGCTGAAACTTTCTAACTCAGCAAGTGGAAATGATCACATATTTTATCCTTGCCTGACTCTGGCCAATAAATTGACCACCTTAGGAAAGCTACACCACCACTACCACCTGAAAAAGTCCAAATGTTGGGAAAAAGTATATATATATGTGTGTATGCACATGCATGCGTAATAATTTTGTTCAACATGTTTCCAGATTTTTAAACAAACTGCAATTATTTTGACGTATCAAATACTTGCAGGCACAGAGTAGGCTTCCAGCATGAGTAAAATGCTTAAAGTCATAGAGCATATATATATATAGTCCCCAGATGTGATATTGAGTAAAATGTTATAATATGTGTGTTAGTAATTTGGCACATGCTTGCTACGTGTAGGTACATATGTTTGATATGTTGAAAATGTTAACTATTTTTACTTTGTTGTTTTTGCCAGTATGTTCTCATCCTTGGTGTATAATATAGATACTGAATCTAAGGTAACTGGCATTTTGCAAGACTAAAATGGGATTTGATGAAGAGCGCAATCAAATCAGCAAGATTTCAGCCTAGGAAGTTATCCTACTGTATATGCATGATTTAATGTGAAGTGGTGGTGTGGTTGCATATGCTAACACATACATATGTATATTTATATATATATATATATTCCATTGTTTTCCCTAAAGAAACTAGTTTTGGTAATTGTAGCCATGAAAAGTAGTAACATTAAATTATTCTTTCTATTCACAGTACTGATTAGTTCACTTGTACAACATAATTCAAATCAATTTGGCAATTCTTCATATATAATATAAATATATTTTATCCAGGAGCTCATATGGTTTAAAAGTTTTTTTGGGGTTGTTCTTGTGACACCTCCTAAGATAAACAAAGTATACAAGGGTTTTAAACTTAATAATAAACCCTTAATATGTATCTGATGAGCTGTGGCAAGAGTTTAAACTCTAATAATAAACCCCATATATATATATATATATATATATATATATATCATGCCCTTTATATAAAAGCATTGCTAATGTTTTTTTACACAATTTTATACAAATTTCAGAGACAAATGTCAAAAAGGTTTAAAGCTGTGACAGGATTCTGTATTTTACCTAATCATCCTACAAGTGACAGTAAATGGCCAATGGATCTATGTTAACAATTTCTTCTTACTCAAAATGAAAAAATTTTATCATTAGTATATTTATTGCTATTACATTCTCACATGAATATTTATCAACTGACTTGTTCCTTTAGTGCTGAATACTAAAAAAAAAAAAAATAAATAGATAAATAAAATTAAAAAATTATATTAAAAATATATATATATATAATTAAAAAATTATACAATTTTTTTATTTACTTTTTGTAATACGATATACTTCACCAATTTTTTTGGTTGTTATTTTTTGCTAAGCTACAAATTTAAGAGCTTGTGTATTCATGGAGCTGCTTGAAAAGAAAAAGAAGAAGAAACCCTGCTGCCTGTTTGTTCTTTTTAGGTTTGTATTATTAATTGACAAGAGTTGAACATTTGTACTCAAGGAGCTGTTTAAAAAGCCCTGATACCACCCTATGATCATGTCGTCACCACATCCAACTGCTTGGTGCCACTTATGGCAACATAGTGCCAATTGGACACCCCTACTCATTATTCTTAGTTTATGTACAGAAATTGCTGATTATAGTAATTGCATTCCTGTTGTAATTGGTATATTACTTCCTGCTTTGTTATAGGTCACACATGCAGCATTTTGGACAATGTACATTGTTAGTGTATATCGTTTGACAGTGCAGTTTTCTTTATTTAATGGATTCTGGTTGCTTTAGCTATGGAAACAGCTGATAAGAACTCAAAGGAGCTACAGACCTGCACCCATGCAAGCAGTGAGATATTGCCGTTAAAGTGAAACCAAGGAAGGCATGTTACAGGGCAGGGTTGGGATAAATTATGCTTAAAAGGATTGCTGTTTCCTTGAGTGACAGTGCCATAAATGCAGTAAGAATGGGCACATTACTAATGTGTGCAAATAAGTTGCACCAGTAAAATATTTTGGTTATCACTATAAGTAGAAGAAACCTTATGAACCAAATTGTGGGTGAGTGCCCAGAAACACTAAATAAAAATATTAATGTAGTGCTTTTACTCCTGCCCCAGAAGATGTGTTCAATCTTGATGGTGACACTCCTGCAACTCCAATAGTGGTCCGAGTAGAATTAACAGAAAATTAGTTGGAATAGAGATAGATGCAGGAGCCACAGTTTCAGATTCTATACATCTAAGCAGAAGTTGAACGACCTTTTTCTAGATATCCGGATCTGTAAATCAAAAATAGCATTGAGGATATATACTGACAAGTCAATGACAGTCTTGATTTCTTAACAGCAATGGCCCAAAAAAGATTTGAAGCTGGTTATTGTGAAAGGATCTGGTCGATTATTATTAAGAAGTTAATAGCAGCAGCATTTCTGACTGGATTGGTTCAGCATCAAGATTATGCTACCACATCAGAGACCCCTCACTAATATGTTGAGACAATGACATGAATTTTTTGCGAATAAACTTGGTAACATTTAACATTTTATGCTTAGCTGTTAGTAGCATCATTACCCACACCTCAATATTATTGAACCAAATGGATGCATTTCTTGTTGAAGACTCAATTTGATGAAGAGTTGGATTAATTTGAGGGAATAGGTGTCCCTTCGAAAAGTGGAGTTTGCAAATTGGGCTGCCCCGATTGTAATGGTGCTTAACAAATATTGCCGTGTGATAATTTGTGGAGAGTATTAAGTTATGGATAATGCAATGCTAGAGATAAATCACATGCTTATAACTAACTTACCTTGGATGAGGGCTCATGTCATAATCAAATCATCACACGTACAGGGACCTTTACAGGTACACCCTTACACTGTTTGGAGTCACTTTTGCTCCTATTATTTTCCAAAAGGCAATGGATACCATGCTACAGGGTATGAAGGGTGTAATTAATTTTTTATATTGATGATGTCCAAGTTACAGGTGCTACTGAGGAAGAGTATCTGAAAAAATTGGAGAAAATATTGCATAAATGGCACACACACATAGTGTCAGAATGAAGGAGAAATGTATAGTGTCAGAATGAAGGAAAAATGTCATTTCTTACCAATCAATAGCACATGATAGATATTGAAGGTATTCACGCTGCAGATACCAAACATATCTTGCTATTGTGTCCACTGAATCAAATGTTGTGTAAAACGAATCCTACGAACAGTCTAAGGAAAGTGAGAGGTTATTCAAAATTATGAAGAAGGTGATAGTAACCCCTAACATATTGATGCACTGTGATCTATCAAGGCTGCTTGTGCTACTGGTGATGTAAGAGCATATCGAGTGGGAGAAGTAATTTCGAATTTACTAAATGGAGAAAAATGTCCTACCACTTTTGTTTCTAAAACACTACTGCTGAGTGAAAGAAATTATGCTTAAGTGGAACAAGAAGCATTTCCACTCATATTTTAAACAAGTTTCATAAGTATCTTTCAAGAGAGACACTTCATGTTAGTGACCAATTGAAAACCTTTTCTCCAAATTTTGGGGACAAAGAAAAGTATTCCGCCAATGACAGCTGTTCATCGTCAGCATTGGACTTCATGTTTATCAGCTTATCATAAATAATATCCTATTTCGAGCAACCACAGCACACTCAAGAGCTGATTATCTCCCATGTTACCACTTAATTCTATTCAGGCTAGAGAGAGTGTGTCTGATGCATCAGTTTTCAACATCACTAAATGGAATAGTTTAACAGCTACTGCAGTTCAGTTAGCAGCCACTACTAGTACCGATCCAGTAGAGATTGTCAACCTCCAAACTATTTTAAGCCACAGATTTGATTGAACTGTTAATGTATGTTGCATTATTACATTAAAATATTTGCTAAGTGGGAGGAAGTGTTGAATATTGCATTCCTGTTGTAATTAGTATATTACTTGATGTTGATGTTTTGTAATGGGTGCATGTCCCATTTTTCAGACAATGGACATTATTGGTCTAAGTCATTTCACAGTATGGTATTCTTTATTTAATGGATTCTGGTGGTCACTGAATTATTAAAGATTGTTTTGTTCTACTGAAGTAAATACAATACACTGACCATGGAGGAAGAATTTGTTGCTAAGACAGTGAACAAGTAAAGTTCATATACATGCTAGGAGGGAGGCTGGACAAAAGTTGATGTCAGGTCATCCATGCTGCTCGAGATGCTGAGGCATTAATAGTGTAAAAAAAGTAATTGCCTCAACACCTCATTGAGACTGCATACTGCTTAGAAAGGGCATAGATCCACTTGCACCTCTGTGCTACCATTTTTTCAAAATATGCAATTGTTCATTAGTGCAGATGTCATTTTTAGAGCAAATGTATTTCTTTTTTATCTCCAGTCAGATAGGCTTTACTGAGAAAAAGTTGCATTCTCCTGGCAAACTAAAATTAAGCACAGGATCCCCTGATAAATAACACCCAACCCTGCACTGCAAAATTCTTGGAGTGTAATAGAGTTCATTTTGAAAATAATGGAATTCGATTAGAAAAGAATTTTTTTTTTATTTTGTTATATAAATACAATTTTTCAAGTTTTATATATGTGGGTGGTGCAACCACAGTGGTTATTTAAGAATAAATACTTTAGAGAATATAAAGGAACAAAGTTTTACATACCAAATGAGGAATTACCATGAAACAGCCAATATCTGAGGAATGTAGTATCATGAATGAGGGAACCAACTTTTATCCATTGGCATGAATTGATGGCTGCTTCAACAATTAATATCCTTTTTTTATCTCTGCATGACCATCCACCAGTCCTCTGATTACAATATAAGAAATGTTGTCCACCTTGAAATTCTTTATAATAGATAATTTTATAATTGAGTTATGAGTAATTGACTCTAATTTCTCTAGTTGATTAGTCACACTAAGCAAGAAAATTTGCAAATGGTCATCAACAATACTGTAGAACACATCAAGACAGCTGTTGGATGCTGGCCACATCTACAGTCAACAACATTGCCAACCATGCAAAATAAGCTGCAAATGGTCTTCTATTTTTTCAACTAAGTACAGATTCATTGATTAGCTCTGAATTTCCATTGTGGCTATACTTCTGCATAGCTCTGGTACCAAGTTGGATTCCCCATTTATTAGCAATGCTTTCTAGATTGAAAAGTAATTAAGAACACCCTAGCAGAATATTTACCTCCTAACAGGGGATATTTAATTAACTGTTGTAAGACTTTGCCCCATTTTCAGAGATGTAAAATGAATTGCTAAATTATTATAAAGGATGCCAATTTCTTCTTTTGATTCTTAGGGGGAAAGGAGAATAGCACTGGAAATTTTCAGCTAAAAACCCACCCACTAACTACAATAACAACTTAATTGGGGTATAGTAGGCTATTGAAATTATAATATTGCGGGATGATGATTAGGCTCCATTGTTTGAGGTGGGCTCCATTTAGAATTGAATGGGTGAGCCTCATTTGGGATAAACAAGTGAGTACGGTTATAATTTCAAATGTAGGCTGGCTAATACAGTTCCAGCCGACTGAAGTTTTGGTTATTGCAGTACCTGGAAGTGACTAGTTACTTATTTTAGAGAGCGTTGGTTATCTGGTAAGTGTTTGGGAGTTTATTCCATATTAGTCTAGCATTTAGGGTAAGGTTAATCAATTCCTTGCTACTTCCCAGGATTCAAAATTCTGCAAGTTTTATTGAGAATTATGGCAAGGTAAGTAACTTTCAACTATGAGCGCATAATTTTATTGAACTTTGCTAATGAACTATACATGTTTTGAATCAAACATTCTTACTTCATGACCATGTGCTTACATGACTGTAGCAAAATCAAGAAAGCCTACAAAAATTTTCTTGTTGCTATGGGAAACTATTCTGAAGTCTTTAAAGCTGCTCAAACTGGCAATACTATTCTGTTGGAAAAGGTATTTGTGGATCACTTAAAGAGAGTGTCCAGGAGAGGCCACTACACTGACCTAGAGAGGTAAGAGTATATAATTTAGTGTGGGTGAGGACAATATTAGAGAGGAGTGTAAAGTAGGTGAGTGGTTTGGGGAAAATGGTGTGATGATTAGGGCAATATTTGGTTGAGTTGTATATAACAATAGGATAAATACTTTATGATGGCTAAATCAACTTTGAAGGATCTTATTGATAGATTTGCATAGTTTACATATGTTTTGGATAAAAATTCTACCAGGTGTTATAGTTACAAGAATGATGTTGGCTATGACAGTAAATTGTAATATATGAAAGGTTGACAAACACGAACAATAAAATTCATTCAAGACACCTGAAGTGTGCCAATGTAGCCCCTATTATTCAAATTTCTGATAACTTTACTACTACATAAATCTATCAACTGTGAGATTAAGATTCATTTAAGGCACTTGAGGTGTGCCAATCTAGCCTCTATTATTCATATTTCTGATAACCATACTACTACATGAATCAATCACCATAGGAATGTATTATGTATGTATATGATGACTAAATCAATTTCGAGGAGTTTATTGCTGATATAAGGTTAAACTATAGATCTGCATAGTTCTATGTTTGTTTTTTTATGTAAATTCTACCACATGCTATACTTTCATGAATGATGTTGGTAACTACATCACTTTTAATGTATACAAGGTTGAAAAACATAAATAATTAAGATCCATTCAAGATACCTGAAGTGTGCCAGTTTGGCACACTTAGAAAACTATACTGGAATAAAGTATGTAAATATCTATATTTTTTTATTCAAAATTCTACTATTACTAATTCCCTGTCAATTCAAACTAGTCAAGATAAAATGAGGGAGAACATGAAAAAATATTACTGAAGGCAATTACTTTTTTGTCTGATGAACCACTTGTATGGCATATGTGTCAGATGCATCAGTAGGATGTAGGTATGTGTGTCAACATCCGGACATTAGAAGGGAGAAGCATCAGCTAAGGTTTCCTTGGTAGCATTGAAGGCAGCCAGAGATATATCAGTCCAGGTGAGAGTCTGAGACTTGGGCTATGTCATTGATAGGATAGTATGAAGAGGTTTATTGGGTTGGTGAAGTGAGGAAGAAAACAGTGTAAAAGGTTTTCTTAAAAAATCTGATAAACTGATATAACTCTCACTGAGACTCAGATTGAGGACATTGTCAATGCAATTGTAGGTTGAGGGTACACAAGGGAGGCTTGGTCCATAACTATTGCATTACCAGTGCTGTACTGCTGAGACCAAAGGGTATCTTAACATATCAAACATACCAAATTGAATTGAATATTGAAAAGAGCAGCTGGGATCTGGTTTATGCACACATAAGATAATTACTTTAAATGATCAAGGCACTTTCCAGTGATGAAGAAAAGTCATGATTATGAGGAATTAGGTAGAAATTGAATGCAATGGCATGGTTGAGGGCACAGTAGTTGCCAGAAGGACATCAATTATGGGGTCTCTTCTTCATGATCATGTGTAGAGGATAGGATGACTGGAGGAGGGCCAGATGATACCAAGCTGAAGGATGTGCTCCAATTTATGTTTGACCACAGAGCGACTGTCAAATGCCAAACATCTGGAACGATCTGAATTTGGTATTCCTATGGTCTCAATCTAATGAGTTATATCATGTCTAACAGGTGTGTCTGGTATGCAAATTTGCAATAGTGATGGGAAGTCTGACATATACTCAAGTTTGTATGAGTGATGGGAGGGCCGACATGTGTACATGTGAGTCACTGAGTTGGTGGTAGTGTATATCAACCAGAAGCTGAAGTATATCAGGGTATCAGCAGTCATCTGAGCCTTGTGTTAATGTGTAAGGGATATTTTCCATATCTTCACATGTTTTTTAATAACCGTCTTATGGGAATGCATGTCTTACAGAAAAACATGCCTTTGTTTTAGACATGTCTTACAGTTGGACAGGTCCTATAAGAAGTCATGTCATAATGGACATGAGGATATTTCTTTTAGAATTACATGTCTTATGGGAAAACATATCTTATTGGTGCATATGTCATACAGGAGGACATGTCTTTCATAATTACATGTTATACAGATGGACATGTTTAACAGATGGATATGTCTTACTGAAAAACATATCTTATAAGTGAACATGTCTCATCGGTGGACATATTGTACAAAAGGACTTATGTCTTACAGGAGGAAATGTCTTGAACAGTTTTCTTTTAGATTTAATAATGTACTTTCATATCTATCTATTGCTGTGTAAAATTTGATCTAAACCTCTGAGGCAGAATCCATCCTTTTTTTTTTTTCTTTTTACTAGGTCAAAATCTATAATGGAGCATAACACTGGAAAGCTAATCACATAAGCTATCATTTGGTAGTAAACCAATTCGAATAAAACATGGGATAACAAAGTTATAGTGACAAAAATATCATGTATAATTAATACGTCATAAATTGTAAATGTGTGCTTGAAGGTCTTTTTTTTTTTTTCATTCAGTAATCTCTTTATCTCTCTATCTATTAGTGTACCTATCTCTCTATCTATCTATATATCTATTTATCTATCTATCTCCATCTAGTTATCCATATCTATCTATATCTATATCTATATATATATAAATAGATAGATATAGATATAGATATATATCTTTATATATGTATATATATATATATATATATGAATAATAGCAGGTCCTAATGTTACCACACACTATGATCACCAGTTTGAAATCTAAAAAACAATCCTCATTGATACAGAATGGCTCATGTTTGAATAAATATTTTCACTCATTCATTTCGGTTTCAACTATAAATGATATTTAATTATTATTATTATTATTTCTTTGAATTATTAGTAGCGTAATGCACTTAAGTGACTTTATAATTACTTTATTGAATGAAGGAGCAATAGAAGTTGTAAAAGTGTCTAAGTTCACTGGTTACATATCCTTCTATTAATAGTTACCAGATAAGCAAGACTATTCAAGATAGATCTAGAGAGAAATAACAACAAAAATGTTGACAACAGTTCTGTTCTCTTTGATGAACCATTTAATGGTAATGAGTGATAACTCATGACATGTGGTGGAATCTATTATGTGTAATCTGATTAAGTATTGATATATAACTGGTAAAGGTAATATAAATTTAGTATTCTTAGTATACATGCTGAAAAAGGGAGTATGTTGAAAGTAACTATATCTTTGCTACATTCTGCCATTATTTGTCCTTTTTTTCTTCCCCTAGTGATGGAACTAAGCTCCACCCCAACATCAAAGATCCTGATGGATGCACTCTACTCCATCATTCTGTTCTCAATGGACAGAGGTGAGTGAGACTATTGGCTACCATAAGTGACTAATGCCAAATGGAGCCAGAAATAGTAAGACCAGCGGCCATTCTGAATTCTTCATATTTTCATAAGTAACAACATTAGACATCCCAACAAATTGGTATTTGTGTTAAACTGCAGATCACAAACGATTTTAATAAAAATCACAAAAGTAATGACTAAATGAGAAAAAGCAATTAGAGATCACCTATCTACTGATGCAAAAAAAATACTATTAAAAGTTAAAAGGTCACAATTTAAAAATCACACTTAGATGGGACATATACTAGTGATATTATAGTGTATATATCCTTGTAATCATGAATATTGAAATATAAATATGGATATGATATGGCAATGTGTGTTTAATATTTATTAACCAGAGTGGTGACCCTTTACCATTGTAGTGTATATCTTTCCTCCTACTTTTAGTAGTCAATTATTGCTGCTAGCAGAGAAGCACAACCTACAGGCAATTTTTTGGTCTGTCTTCAGCTTTCTTTCTACTCCCATAGGGATTGGGGGGGGGGGGGGTCCAGTTGGCTTGGTGACCACAACTTGTTACATCCTGCCTGTGACATTCTGAAATGAATCCACCAGTGTGTGCTGTTGTAGTTGGCACTGAAGGATTTAACAGTAGACAAAACTAAATACAGTACTACAATGTGGTGGCTGCCTTGGAAATAGTTATCCAACAATGCATTAGGGCTATTTTGATTGGCCTCCAGTGGCATCATACCCTGTAATATCACTAAATATTATCCTATTTGATGTCATCAAGTTTGTTCACTGCTACAGAAATATCAAAATATCTTGCATTATCCCCAAACTCCATCTTCATTATGAGCTGAATAGATTCACATCATTGCTCAAATCTGATGAGGATGACCAGCACATCTGTGTCAGCTGTTGCAACCATTAGATTCAAGCATGCTCTTTGGAGTCAAGGTTTCTGATGATGTTTAGAGCAATTGTTGAATCTACTCCTTCTATAGAAAATTCTGTTGAATTGTATGAATGTTGTAACAACAGTTGATGTTGGGGATACACATGGACCATGGCCTTTGATATTACTCAAGGTGGAAATAACCAGAATAGTGCTCTCTTCTCTGAAGTGGAAAATATCTCACGCGGTAAAACCCCTTCATGATTAGTTTTCACTACTTCTTAGGAAGGATATCTGCATGTTTAGGTAACTGTGATAACCACATTAATAGAGAAGAGCCACAGCCACAACGATCAGCATGTGTTTGCTGTTTTTCCACTGGTCTTCTCATTCAGTGTAAATTCTGTAGGGATTTCAACTGACACTGGCTACGTATTTTCTTAGAATGTCAGCTAGTTCTTCAAAGGTCCATTCCTTGAACACCTCTAACAAATTTGAATAACTCTGGCAGAGTCATATAGTAAAGCCTACATTATTTGGATTTTCTTCAAGAATCAAAGAAAATATATAGATAACAGACTTGCTGGAATAATCAAATTCTTTTTTTTTTCTTTTCCTTTGCTTTGGCACTCAATCATGTCTATGTCAAAAATCTCCAGAGCTATTGATGATCCCTGAGTTATACATCTCTACATGGGAATATCTTCAGTTGTGGATTGTAGTTGCCTTTCCCCAAAACTGGAGCTTCAAGCTAGTGATTGTTCTCATAAATAAAGGTTTTGTAAATTTTCAGCCTAAGTACTGCTATGTAGTGGTTTTGGTTTTGCATTATATGTAATCAACAATTACTAATTGGGTAATCACATGTGGATTTTGTCCTTCAAGCACAATAGTTATTCCAGGTATATAATCAACAAATTGCTTGGGTGTCTATGAAATCTGTGTTGAATACTAAATGTTCTCATTGACATTGGGAACATTTTGTAACCAATTGTAGATCCATGCTGCTGATGTTGTCATAATGATATTCTGAAAATTTTGAGTTGGAGCACAGTAACATGCAACCAATTATTTTACATTATTCTATACAAATAAAGCTTTTGATACTTTTATTGCCTAGTGAACTGAGGGTATGGGAATTTGATTTGATTAAAATATGATTTTTATTACCCTTTTGAATATTCTGAGCCTAAGCAGGACTGCATATAATCAACCTTTTTGAAAAATTAGTATTATATCTATTGCATGACCAGTTACCTATTTAACTAATTAACCAATTACCCTGTTGTGAAGGAATTTTATGTTGAATACTGAAATGTTTCCATTGACATTGTGAACACTTTAGACAAAAGACACGATTCCATGTGGCCATCCATTGTTAACTTAATATTCCCCCCACCTCCCATAAATTACTTAATTGGCCAATTAGCACTAGTTATGGAGCCGGTCAGGAGACTTTCTTGGAATGTTTTGTGCCTACCCCCTCAACTGGTTAGATGGACAGCACTTACTTTTTGTTTTGGATTATTTTATGCCTCCAACATTTGACTCCATGAATCCACCTATATGAAAGGCATGTTAGGGAATAAAATTCTAGGCAAATTCATAAACGATGTGTATAGGATATCCAATAACTGTTTCAGTTCCAGGGTAACAGTGAAGAAATTGCAATTGTAGTCATTCCAGATAAGCAAATGTTACCATAATGGTAAAACAGTAACTAGTTTTTTAATGCACTGCTTTAATAGCAAATAAAGAACACGAACATATGCATTAATAACAAGCAACTGTATATCCTTTACCACATATGTAGCTAATTTTCCAGGCAGAAGATATTACCTCATATATGTATGTTATTATATTATTGATTTTAATAATTTTCTGCACAAAGACTGTTTTTATATTGGTAACTTCAGTGCAATGAGGCATATCAAAAATACACCTTGATCTGCTGCAGGCAGAGTTAGTTCTGTTATAATGAATTTACCATTATTCTGGCTATCTGATTGTGATGTATGATTTACTCAGGTAGCAGCTCAATTCTCCATTTGAGGCATTACTGTTTACAAGACAGCGATCAACTAAACATTGTAATATCACTTTCACAAGAAATGGCCACTGACATTGGAGACATACTCTCAATCCCACCCATTGAAGTTACCTATTCAGTGCAAAAATTAGAGTGAGCAGAAACTGCATTAACTTTACAATAAAATTTTGCTTGACAACCACAAACCCTCATAGTTCCTTGGTCATATGAAACAACTTGGGGGTGAATTACTGACACATCTTCATTCGTGAGCTCTTTCTGCAATGCCTTCAAAGTACAATAGTTATTGTCCTAACTCCTTCACATATGGATATCCCCTCACACTTCCTTGGTCATTAAAAAAAAAATTAGGGGTGAACTACTAACATGTCTTCATTCGTGAGCTCTTTCTACAATGCCATCCAAGTACAATAATTATGGTTCTAACTCTTTCACATATGAATATCCATTTATATACTCCAATCAACATGGAAAACAATTGTTAAAGTAGCAGCACTATCCAGGGTATCACTATCCATGTCTGTAGCTATATAGTTCATGCACCCTGATCAACTAGAAAAATGTATTTGTTGTGCTCTCTAAAGTTCATTAATTACAAAATATATGAAATTCATCTCCATTCAGTCTTGTTATTCTTCACTAACTTCTTATTACTATTTTAAGGTCTCTCTAACCCTGTCAGACAATCACAAAGATAAAACCTCATGCTTTACTGGTATTATCAGAATTTTAGAGATGCTACTGCCAGATGAATTCAACCCTGCAACCATGATTTAAATGACCTAGCAAGGTTTCTAGCAGCAATGAGCATTTGCGGTCTGATCTTAGCTCACCTATTTCATGTAACAGGACAATCCTGTGGTAACCATTTTCTTGTTGACACTCTTATGGAGGTAAGCATAATTCAACTACTTGTGCTAGCAAGCAGGTACATGTACCCTCATCATTGATTTTGGCAGCCATTCACTTTCCTGCTAACTTGAATTTTGATGCACCTTCTTATGAGGATGAAGATAGAGAGTTTCTCCAAGAAATATTTCCGATATAGTAGGTTAACATAAAATATTACTTTGTTTAATCTTCTGAAGTCTCACTATATTATCATCAGTTGTAAATTATACCATGCCCTGAGCATAATAGAAACTATTTGAAGATTGATATCGCACTTCTTTGAGTTGTATTTAACCTTCAACATCTTCATAAAACTGCTGCAGATTTTCCAAACACTAAAATGAAGACTGGTAACTGTTCCTGATGCTGGTTGTGCATGTAAGTATCAGCTATTTATGTGGTTAGCATATTTACAACATCACTAACAGAGAAGAGAATCTTTTTTTTTACTCACAGTAGCCTTTATCATGCCACTGATTGAATATGAGGATATAATGAAGAACAAAGTACAATAACTTTCTAAATCAAGCGGGATTCTAGATAATATCTACATGTATCGCATCACTTCAAATTTTATTAGACCCTAAGATTGTCTGTCAAGGAAACAGCAAGAAAACTCTTTAGCAATATTCTGCTCCAAGACAAAACTAGTCTACACACTTTGGTATATATCCCACCTGTGTATCTGTTCAACTGTGCAGAAAGGCTATAATACCCCAGGCTCTTCAACTCAGTCAAGTCAGTGCCCTGTGGTCACCATTCAAAAATATCTCCTAACCTGCTTTTTGAGGTGTAAGAATTTCTTTAATTGGGTGGAGGGTAGAGTGCGCATAAGCAAATGTATACATTTTTTAATGGAGCAGAAGCATAGAAATCACGGAGTAGTAAGATGTGGGTATGCTCTGGGCTAGAATTTTCCACTGTCAAACACACCCTTGCTAATTGTATGTCTAGCTGCCTAGCTATGGGGGGAGGGGAGATGGCAATAGGGGGAAAGTGGGAAAATGAAGGGCAGACTGGGATTCTGCAAATAAATTTTGAGTTTTGATGCTTTCATAACATGCACCAGGTGGAACGCCATACATCCTGTGATTATAACATAAGGGATTCATACTTTTGTAGGAGTTACCTTACTAAGGCATCCAGGATTCTAAAAATTTGATACTGTCTAGTGCAAGATAATTCTGCTACGCTTCCCTCCACTGGGATTATTAGTGATAAGAGAGAAATATTGTACATATTTTCTCTAATGATTACTTACTCTTGCTCCAGTGCTTCTTCTGGAGAAGAAAATTAAGAAATTCAATTTAAATTTGAAATTTTCAAGGCATTGATTAGTTATTTAGTGAAATCTGATGTGTTCATTTGAAAAGATTTGCCTTCTATATCATTGAAATACATACTCTCATGTGATAGAGGCATACAGAACTCCACTCCTATTGATGAAGTTGGTTACCCAACAATGTATAAACAGGTGAAAAAGTCAGAAGGTTAAACAACAAATATATGAATTAAGTGCAATGTTAAACTAAGAAAAGATGTTAATAAAAAAAGTGATAACTAAAACCAAAATATTAAGGCTTGAGGATCATATCAACCCTTTATCAATTATAAGTTAACATGATTATCAAACATGCAGTGTGTAGATATCTTTTATCTTATATATGTGAGTAGAAAGTAGTTTGAGTATCCCTTAGTGAATTATATTCTCTATTGCCATGCAGATGAAGTGGATGGATTCTGAAAGAGTAAAGATATATCTTGCCCTCACTTCCACTTAATTCTCTTGCAGAATTATCTACCAAGCCTTTCTACATTAATTGGATACATCAGTAGAATTTCATAATGTTAAGCATTTAGTTGTGATAGAAAATCAAAGAAGAGCTTCTTGCTTGTGATAGCTGAGTAAATTGTAGTAGGTAAACCATGATCTTCCACTTATAATCTGGATATGCTACTGAAAACTAATCATCCTTCATCTTATGCTAAGCAAAATTATTATCAACATAGAGAATTCAATCAAATAAAAGTGCTCAGTTACCATTAATAATGAAGTAAAACTTGTACACTTTCTTAGCCATTGAATAGGGTAAGATTTGTTGATGAAAAAAAATGCTTTCAGGTGAAACCTTAATTTTCTTTAGTTTCAACTTATAATTAGAGAGTAGACATATTTCTTCTTGTTTTTTTATACTGTAAAGTGTCATTAAAGGTGATACTGCTCTTTGCAGAGACACAGTCTTCCTACTACTAAGCTATGGTGCATCTCCAAGTAAAATTGACAATTCTGGATGTACTCCCTTGCATGTTGCGGCCTGGAAAGGGGACTTGACATTGATTAAGATGCTCATCACCCAGGGACCTTTTTATGCAAAGATTGACCACCAAAATAACTTTAAGGATTCTGCACTACACTTGGCCAGCCAGTATGGCTATGATCAAGTCGTGGAATACTTGCTGCAGGTATGTGTATAAGCATTTAAGTATAGTATATAGTATAGTATGTGCACATAGTTGGAAATGGAATGACTCACTAGTATTAATTCTTACATTTACCACCTGTAATTTACAGTTGGATTCTTTAAATATTATTTTGCAGATAGTAAGTTTATCTGTAGTTTTTTCATTTTAATTATGGATGTGTGAATGGTAAGGTGTGAATAAACTGTGAATAGTAAAGTGTGGGAAACTTATGAATGGAAAGGTGTGAAAATGGGACAGAAAAAAGTGTTTTTAGAAAAATTACTGTAGGACTGATTTGCGGCAAACACTGCAAAGATTATGATTAACTTCAATCACTTTTTCTCAGCTTTCATTACCTTTTTTCTACTTACTTGTTCTATATGTAGTGTAATGCTAACACCTTACTCCAAAACACACTTGAGGAAACTCCTCTGGACCTTGCCTCACAATATGGTCACCTATCCTGTGTTCATCTTCTCATCTCTCCCGAAACTTTGCACCCCAAAGTCCGAGGTTTCTCACCACTCCATCTGGCTTGTAGGAATGGACACAAGATTGTAGCACTCACACTCATTAATGCAGGCATCTCTATTAATACTGTGGTAGGTGTAAATTATGGTTGTGGATTGCATATTATCTTCTTTTTTTTTTACTAATCATGCTCAGTGTTGGCAATTTCATGATGCTATATTTTCAACCTATAATTAGTTTCCATCCACACCTTCTTTTTCTCCAACCATGACCCTTATATAGCCTTTCTCTCTATAATATCTTACATAACACTACACCCCTACCCTTTATTACTACTATCAATTCTCATCTACCCCACTTTAGTGTAAAAATGGCTCAGCATTACATGAAGCTGCACTTTATGGGAAGGTGGATTTGGTGGAACTCCTTCTGGACAAAGGAATTGACCTTGGCTTGAAGGATGGCAATGGTCGCACTGTGATGGAGATGATGAAGCAGTTTACATCAAACGAGGCCACTATAACACAACAAAAGATAAAATGTATTAATAAAGTGAACAGTGGTGTGGATTCCCCCACATAGAGGGATTTAGGAGGGCATGGGTGGCAAGCTAGAGAAAGGATGGGTAGTGGGAAGCATTGAACATGCATGTAAATTTCATTGAACACAGTGCTGTTGATGCTGTAACTGTTCTTTATTCCCTATATAGCCCACATGGATAGCAGACATCATGCAGGATCCTCATCACGGCAAAACACAACTTCCAGAGTGATTGCCATTGCAAAAATTACCTCTCAGCCCATTGTGGACATATCAAACCCACTAACCTTTAGTGAAGGTGACCACATCACTGTGATAAGGTCCCTGGGGGAAGGACTTTATGAGGGCATTATCCATGGGCACAGTGGCTGCTTCATGGCTAAAGATGTGATTTTTTATAATGGTAAGATGTAAGTGTTGATTTTAAGTGAAAGGAATTTGTTCTGAAACAAATTGTTGTTTATTAGAAACTACTTTGTGTGAAGGAATTTTTGTGTGATCTGTCTTGGGAGAAGGCTAATCTCAGACTGTGTTGCCTTGTGTGCATGATCTGTGTGGGGAGAACATGGACTATTAGGGGAGTACCTATTTAACATATAGCTTAGTATGAAATTGTAAGGATGTAATATTATTGTTGTCATTTTTTATACTCTGAAAATTCACTGTATGTTCTCTCTAACAGAAGTGGAAGGTGTCTTTGTTGCAACAGAGGAGTTCGATTTGCACATAGTACCAGGCCACTCAACTTTAACCACCTCATGTTTGAAGAAGACTGTAGAGAAGGTTAGGAATGGGTGTGGTCAGAGAGTAGATTTTTATGTGAGGGTATGTTGGTGGATAGGTGAATGTGTGTAAAATTTGACAACATCGTTACCCTTTCCTACAGGATTGCACCATGCCTGCATTTCCACTTCAATATTGTCTCAGCAACTTGATCAACTCAAACTCCACCCTCACTGATGTATCTATTGATAACAAGGACAATGAGGATGAGCTTTCTCTGTCTGAAATCACATCTAGCAGAACTATCTCAGCAAGCAGCACCAAAGAACCTGGTACCAGAATGGAAATGATGCTGACACCAACAATCCATGACCCTTCTGAAAATGTGTCCACAGAAGCAGCTTACAACCTTCACTCCACATATCAGATGAAAAGAATGACAAAGAAGGAAAAACAATTCCATTTATCCAAAGATACTGGTGTCTACTCTCAACTTAACCCAATCAGTCTGCATGAAGCTCAGAGAGAATATGGAAAGTCACTTCGACTCTATCCAAGTGATTCCAAAAGGCAGGGAGAAAGTTTTGTGGGATTTGCGGTTGAGGTGCCTAATGAAGAAGCATATTCCAATTCTTCTTCAGCCATCCCACAGCATTTAAGTATGCCAGTAATTGGGAATTAAGGGGAAGGGTTTTGTGGGAGTAAAAGTAACCTCCATTTCATCTCCTGTATGAGGATAAGGCCGGTCTGGGACTGTGTTGCCTTGTGGGAAGCTTGGTTCTATAGTGAATATGTGTTCTGTGTGGACAAAGCATGATTTATTTGGGAAATACATTATGCAAGTGTATGGTTGCCGGTCATTGTGGATATTCTGTAAAACTAACTATATGTTTTCTCTAACAGAGGTGGAAGGCGTGCACGTTGCTACAGAAGAATGTGATTTGCACATGATTCCAGCTCATTCCACTTTTACCACCTCATGGATTAATGACACTATAGAGGAGGTGAGGAAGGGTGTGGCCAGTTAGAGGATAAGTAGGAGGATAGGGGATAGAGTTTAAGATTTTACAACACCCTTAACCTCTCCTACAGGATTCCACCGTACCTGCATTTCCTCTTAAACATCATCTCAGTAAATTGATCAAAGAAAAATTTACCATTTCTGATATATCCGTCGATAACAAGAACCAAAAGGATGTGCTTTCTCCATCTGACACCACATCTGGCACAATCTGCTCTGTGAGCAACACCCAAGAATCAGGTACCGGAGTTCAACTGACACTGAAATCAGCCACCCAGCACCCTTCAGAGGATGTATCCACCAAAGCAACTTGCAATCTTCACGCCATGTACGCAACAAAAAAAATGACAGAGAAGGAGAAACGATTCCATTTGTCCAAAGACGATGGCGTCTACTCCCAACTTAACCCAATCAGTTTGCATGAAGCTCAGAGAGAATATGGAAAGTCACTTCGACTCTATCCAATTGATCCCAAAGGGCAGGGGAGAAGTCTATTGGGATTTGCTGTTGAGATGCCTAATGGGGGAGCATGTTCCAATTCTTCTTTAGCCATCCCACAGTATTTGGGTATGCTACTAATTGGGAATTAAGAGAAGAGGTTGATGGGATAGAGTGATCTTTTCTAAGTTACTGTTTTCATATGTATCTATGCAAGACAAAACTTGTGTTTATACAAATGATTCATTCTTGCCCAACCATATTACTTATTCCACATTCTAAACTATATTTCGTTGCTCTGTCTCCTTAGTACAGTTTCATGAGTGATTATATAATCTTTCTGTTTATTAGTCAGTGATACATCATGATATTGGTAACAAGACCAATTATTTTGTTGTTATAGTACTTTTCTATAGAGTTTGATAGCAATTTTTTTTTTTTTTAAGAGAGAATTAATTATAAATATCTACGTTGACTTTATTATCCTGCTTAGAACCATGCATTGTGGTTGAGTTGTGAACAGCAGACTATTTATATGGTATTGCAAACCTCACACTCATGGCTGTTTCTGACCATCGCTAAAACATTTAGTTGATATACCATTGCCGTGGGATATTGCACGTATTAGTTTTTCCTGGTCATTATATTCTTAATGTATATTTATCAATACTGAAATGGTCTTGAAGGTAAACCATCAAAATGTTATTCTCAACACATGCTCTGTTGAAAACATATAGTTTTAGTAGTTCATTACTTTCCATTACTTTGAATTAGTAAAGGAGGAAAAGTGTGACTAATATGTAAATGAACTTTTACCTTATAAAATTTTGTCATCTCTCTTCCTGATTCAGCTGCAGATAACAGTTTGGAGACATATTACACTGATGTGGTTGTAAATTTGGTAATAACCCATCCAAGTTGTTGATGCATCCATAAGCGACAATAACTCTGGAACAAAAATATGGAGGTCCAGTATTCTATTCTGTTGACAAGCATTTGACATCAGAGAATGAATATTTCTATTTCATACTTAACACTGATGATTCCACCTACTCTTATTATAAAGGGAATGACAACCCTTACTACAGCCTTCCAAAGAGAAATAAACATCAATATGAGAATATTGTATTAGACAGGCCAAAGATAAATTTAAGTAAATTATCATATGAGAATATACCCCCAAAAATCAAGGTCACACCTATTGTTTATATTAGGCAGAATTATAGAGATGAAAACTTTAAAGAAAGAAGATTACAATATTTATATGATTGCAGCTATGTCAAATGTGCTGGAAACATGTCTCCACACCTTATCTCAAGTTCAACCCCCAAAACTTTAACTAATCCAAACATTGCTACTATAGGAAGTTCAAAAATCAAGAAGTCTACCAGAAACTTTGGACTGGTGTCACCAATTCAGAATTTCCCCAGAGTATCAAGTGGTCTAGGTGAGGCCTGTCACACTGATGATTCATCTGAAAGAGGTATATGCATAAAATGTCACTTTATTTTCACTATAAATATTACTTATTTACATTTACATATCTGTAGAATCTTACATCCTTATTTATTAACTCTGGTGGGTACCATTCCAAATTTATCTTGTCTCCCTTTTGTAATAGTGTATAGGAACGTCTGCATCTGAACTAGGGCAAATATTGATTAATGTACCAAAAATTTTGGTTATCTTGCATATTATCATCTGTTATACTTTATTACTGATATTCTGATGCTAAATATAGTTCATGACAAAAGTGACAATAACTCCTTTGTCAACTTTGTGTTGCCAGACTCTCAACACCAGATGGCTGAAATGGAAGAGTCCTACTCCACACACAGAGGCCTGGCCGATGAAAGTGGGCAAGAGGATGTATGGAATGATCTTGAGATTGAGAAAGAAAAGTCTCAGGTAAGACCATATAGATATATATATATATATATATATATGTAGTCTTGCACTGCCAGAGTAGGAGGCTTCCACATGCAGCACCCCATATGTGATGCTTGATTTGTAGTATGGTAGAGAAATGCCTGACCTAGAGGCAGTTTATCAGTTGGCCTTTGGTCTATTGTACTTACAAACTCAGTTTGCTTACAATATTGTTGACTTCAGACTAAAGTCACTCCACATCCCAATGGAATTGCTGGAGAGCTGAAGAGCATGTGACATAATCAATGAGACAGGGAACAAGGGGTGTGGCCACTACACACAAAGCAGTGAATGAAAACTCTAATTTTAACATGTATGAGAAACATATATTCAGAAGTAAACACTATACATTAGAACATTAACTTGTGATTATGTGTCGTTAATACCTGTGTCTTTTTACTCATATGCTAGACACACTGTATACTTGTTCATCTCTTCGCTTGGGGTATACTGTGTTGCTCTCACTGTTGGTGGATGAACAGCAACAGCACAACATCTCCATTTATTATTAGTTAGTGTAATTGGATCCCCACTTGATTTATAAGGGATAATAGTGCTGTGCCACTAATTCATAACTACCTATCCACTTTAGAGTACCTGAAAATAGAAAAAAAAATTTTTTTTTAATTCCTTTGAAGTAAATTCCAAGCTCATTTATAATTATCACTCTAGAGTGGAATCTTAAAACTTGAAAATAAAAAATATTTTTAATTTTTTCTTTTTTAATTCCTTTAAAATAAATTCCAAATTCCTTTTCCATTCTCAGTCTAGAGTGCAATGATGTTTATAACTAAATACGTCCTCCTTTAAAATAATGCTAAGATGCTATATACCCTTTAACTACCTTTTTTGTTGGTTAATATGTTATCTCCATATTGAACTTGAAGTTGAGGTGCTCAGAGCTGCCATAAAGCATTCCACTCAAACCCTTCTGTCCCCACTCTTCCTCCCCCAACCTTTTTTAGGTAGCTACTGCTCTTATACAGCCACACTGCCGTATTTGTAGGTTCATCCTTCGGAAGCCCAAAATTAATATTTTCCAAATTAATTAAGCAAACCATGGCCTGAATACAGTGATTTTCTTTCTTTTGATAGCTATCTGGACTGTGTGGATTTCAAATTAAGCTTATTTGCCCCAGTAGTAAGACAGATATACATACAAACACAGTACTTTAAACATGACTCTAATGAAAAATAGGAAAATAGAATGAAAAAAAATGAATGAGGAAGAAAGGAGAAGAAAAATGAAAGAAAAAATAAGAAAAAATCAGAGGAAAAGCATGGATAAAATTAGAGTCCTAGGGGCATCAAACCTGAGACTTTCAGCTTGGAAGACCACACTTTAACCACTGAGCCATAGTTTTTCTGGCTCTTTTTTCAAATATTGAACTTTATTTCCTTTTTCTTCACCAGGGGAACCACTTTATTGAAATGTGTATGATGGGTAGCATCATACCTAAACCTCTGAATATCCATACCAAATTTGGTTCAGTTTCAACAAACTTTGGGGCATTGAATCTCGCCAACAAATGGACACACCAACTTCATGTCGAGATACATATACATATACATATAAGACCATTATATTTTATTAAATGTAAATCTGATTCAAATATTTAGCCCCACTTGAATACATGATATTAATATCAACACCAAATATAATATAAAAATTGTAATATATTACTCAATTAGATGAGGAACCAAGCTGAGACACAGTATTGTGATAGTGACATTAAAAAGACTGAAATACGAAATCTATCCTCTCACAAGTGGCATCAGGAGCATTGTACCCACATCAAGGACTCAATCAGGCTCAGTGTCAAATACTTCGGAAGTATCTCCATAAATAAACTCCCAGTGACACATTTGGCTGAGGTTGCATGTCTCAGATTTCTAGTAAGTTGAAATTTGGTAAAATATTATTTACATTTAGTCCCATCTCTCCCCTAACTCACTCCACTGCATAACACTTCCTTCCAACAATATATCCTACAATCTCCGTAATTCTTTTTTCTTCATCCACTGATCCCCACTTCACCTCTCCTTTCTACAGACTTCTGATTCACAAATGAATGCATCAGAGTTCATATTCTCTATATCGAAAAGAGGAATTGAGCTTATGGAGTCTCAATCAAAGGTATGTTTAAGCATAGAGTTAAGTCCTGCTCTTAATTATTTTTTTTAATCCAACCAATTTTTCTTCTTCCCTTCCATTTTGTTGACCTCTTCCTACCACAATTAAACTCTTACAGAATGTGGTTCACTACCATGCTTTCCAAGATATCCTCTACTTCACCAGTGATTTAGAAAACAAGAAAATCTTTACTTACGTCGTAAAAAATTATATCTCTAGCAAGAATGATTCGCATGTATTTTTAGCGCCATCACAGGTAAGAAATGGATATTGAAGTAATACTCAAAATGCTATATGTAATTTTATGTATTTTCATGCATCACATGATTGTAATTCTCCTCACAGATACTACATAGCATTCAAAATTAAATTATCGACATTTATTCCAGTTTTAATGTCAGCTTATTTTATTTGTTTCCACTATGAGTGTGACAATACTATTTGATAAGTTAGTATTAATTCTTTAATGTTCAAACTGATCCTAATTTATTGGCACTATAGATACAATGCATGCTTCTTTTTTTAAGTTCATTGTCTGGATTTTATTTAGTTTGGTGGTATAGAATGTTCAGATCAGTCAAACCGGTCACCCTAATTTCCTCAGAGGTTATTTTGATAAATTTTAAAATATTGTTTGTTTATCACCATCAACCTCTGGGAATGTATCCATCTCTTTAATAATTTAATTGTTACATTTCTCCTGTTACAATTTTTTTAACCACTGTTTTGAAGTAAGAGTATATTCAAGGGATCATGTGATTTAAACAACCTAGACTCCTTGAACCACATGTTTAATCAATAATATAGATTAAGCTAACCTCTACTCCAAGCTTCACTTCCCTAACATGCATTCATTTAAATATTCTGGGCAGATAAGTCATTCATCCTTGGGAGTTTGCTATGAAGAAATATACAAACCATCCCTATGCACACCATATTTAAAATCATTTAAAAGGAATGAAAATCAGTTTTAACAATGAAAATTAGAATGTTTGAATGTAAATACACTCATTCAAAATTATTTGAGTTTGTTTTTTTTTTAATCATATGCTATTATGTGTATACATGATCTTTGCAGATTGTGGCAGATATAATTCTGACAACTATGGCTCAATCTTTTGGTGGGAGTTCTTAAATTATCACAGGACCTGGATGGCATTTTGATGTGCTTCAGAACTAATGCAACATGAGCTATGATACACTGATTCACTCTTATTTATCCATGATTAACAGTCAAACAGAAGTAATGTAATTAATTCATATTTTGTTTCTTCCTTTTTGTTTCACTTCTCGGTAATTTGTTTTATTATATTCCATTAATCGATTAGAATAGAGAGATATTAGAATTAAACCTTAAAATAAGGTGAATATTTTCTATGTTGGTTAGGAAAACTCCAAGAAAATTTCAAGGTTGAATATTAAGATCAATTCAGTGGTCAAAGACAAGAATATCTTAGCATAATTCACTATTCTCATAACTTTTTGCACCAATGCCTTGACCAATTGTCCTGAAATTTTCATTGCTTGCTTATGGATCTGAGGGACAGATTTGGGTAATGTCTGGCATCGGCTAGGACCAATAAGAGACTTTATGAGCAACTATTCATTCCTGAACTAACACTTTTCTCTCGACCTTCTTCAAAATGGTTCAACTTGGCCATTCATCACCAAATAAATCACACCCACTCACTACATCAAAAAATTAAAATCCAACACTCCTTTCAATATTTTACTCCAAAGCTTAGCAACGTGTAACTACAACTGCAGAATATGATTATGTCATGAACAGCTGCGTATGAAACAAGCCTCATTCACTCTTTTTCATCTAATCCTAAGAAACTATGTAACCATTTACCTTACCTCTCTAAATCTAAGTGCATGGCAAAGTTAATAAAGCCTGAATGAGTTCTTGATTATGATCCTTTAACTAAAGCAGAAATCTTCAACTACATATTTAATTCTATATTTATAAGGAGCAACTTCAATCTTCCACTCTTAGCAGAATTACCTGGCCTAATGCAGTAATAGAGTTACATAGATATCTGCACTTCTGAGGTATATGAAACTCTAACCATGCTGAACCATACCAAGACTGCTGGGTATGATGACATGAGTCACATACGTCCTGTAGTCCCGAAATTCTGTGCTACATCTAATGTAGATCAGGTTTATAATACTTTCATCACCTCCTTTGAAAAGGCCTCTTTCAAAAGGAGTTGAATATTCATAAGATGTGTCCAATCCTAAAGAAAGTTGATCAGACCAACCCTCAGAACTACCCTCCAATTTAACTTTTATGTATTCTTATAAAAGTATTTGAAACAGTGGTCTATAAGAAAGTTATACCATTCATCCATCCACAAATAACAACACAGCAGTTTGGCTTTCTGAAGAAAAGTTTATCTCTAACTCAACTCTTGAAGTTATCTCAAAAGTCAAGCAAACAACATCTTGGTGTGCTGGAATGGTTGCTGCACCTAAAAATTTTGGAGCCTTATGCATATGTGTAGACTTGAAACCTCTAAATGAGAATGTCCTGCAGAAGGCACACCCATGGCCTAAGTTAGAGAATCCCTCAAACAGCTCTCAGGTACAACAATTTTCAGCAAGCTTGATGCAAATAGTGGATTCTAGCAAATTCCCCTATGCAAGAAGTCATGGCTCTTGACAACATTTATGACTCAATTTGGACGCTATTGCTTCAACAAATTGCCATTTAGAATTTGAGTGCCCCAGAACATTTTCAGAGAAGAATGAAATATTAAGTGGACTTGATGGTATGGTGTGTCAAATGGATGGCATTTTAGTTTTTTGTCATGATGCAAAATAATATGATCATGATAACAGGCTGATAGAGGTTGTAAAAGGAATTGAGGCAGCAGGAGCAACCCTGAACAAAGAGAAATGCTCATTAGGCCAAGAGAAATTAAAATTCCTTGGACATGTAATTAACAAGAATGGAGTCACATCAGATCCAGATAAAGTTTCAGCAATTACTGAAATGAGGGCTCCAACACATGTTTCTGAGTTGAGAAGATTCATGGGTACAATTAGTCAGCTAGGAAAGTTTACTCCATGCCTAGCTGAACTCACCAAATCTCCCAGAGAGCTACTCAGAACAAGAAAACTTGGATTTGGGGGGTAGATAAGAAACAGCTTTTCTTGAAATAAAAAAGAGCTTTCCAGATCAACCACTTTAGGACTGTATGACCTGAATGATGAAATTTAAATATTAATTGATGCATCGCATCCTCTTATGGAACTGGTGCAGTATTGATGCAGAAATTGAATAGTGGATGGAAACCTATTGCATATGCTTCAAGATCCTTGACAGAAACTGAACAAAGATATGGTCAGATAGAGATAGAGACCCTTGCCATGACATAGGCATGTGAAAAACTTGCTAACTCTATCTTGGGAACCAAAGTGGTAATTGAAACTGACCACAAACCATTATTCCCACTGTTCAGTTACAAACACCTTCATGCTCTTCCAGCATGTATACAGAAGTTCAGATTTTGTCTCAACAGGTTTAACTATGCTATTCATCACACATCAGGCAAAGAGATGTATACTGCAAACACACTCTCTCAAGCACCTGGTGCACAACCAGAAAAATCAAGCTTAAACTTCCAGAGTGAGCTTGAATCATACAATGATCGTGACTTTGATGCCAGCAACAAAAGGGAAACTTGAACAATATGCCCTTGCCCAAGCAAAAGACCCAGCGTGCTCCAGAATTTTAAAATTCTGTCACCTAGGATGGACATAGAAACATGAAGTTCATGCCAGTATCCTTCCCTATTGTAAAGATCTAAACAAATTCACCATATCAGAAAGTCACTTACTCCATGGCAGTCACATCTAGTACCAAAGGGATTGCAGCAGGAAGTATTTCAAAGGATCCACACAGGGCACCAAGGCATTGAGAAGTGCAGGCTTAGAGCAAACACAGCAGTCAGGTGGCCCAACATATCAGAACAAAAAAGGATCTTGTTCACCAATGCACTATCTGTTCCCAACATCTGTGATTAGAAGAGAGCCCATGATAGCTTCTAAATTACCTGATTTTCCATGGCAAAAAGTGGCATCTTACCTCTTCTACTTCCAAGGAAACACTTATCTACTTCTGGATTACTTTTTCTGATTTCCTGAAGTTACTAATCTAACCACTACCACATCACAGGGTGTGATAAATGCCTTGCGCTCAATATTTGCAAGACATGGCATCCCAAAGATATTAATGAGTGATAATGGTCCTCAATACAGTACTCAAGAGATGAGAGACTTCTCTTTCTCCTATGGGTTTAGGCACATCACTAGCGCTGTTCCCACTACCCACAGAGTAATGGATTAGCTGAAAGGATGATGATAAAAACAGTAAAACAATTGTTAATTAAGAATAAAGACCCATTTATTGACTTACTGAGTCACAAAGCAACTCCTCTACCTTGGTGTCAACTCAGACCTGGTGAACTATTGATGGAAAGGCAGGTAAGAACTGGACTACGTCAAATCAGAGAAGAGATGATACCAAGACATGCGCACTTTCAGAAAACTAATGAAGACTACATGACAAGCAAGCTAAAAGAGACAACAAAGGTCACCAATGCCGACCACTAGAGAATATTCCTTGTGACATAGATGTATGGGCGAGATCAAGGAAGGAAAAGGTGCCTGGTACAGTTTCATCTGAAGCTGATATGCCAAGATCATATCTTGTTGACATTCCATCTGGTCCTATACGAAGAAATAGAATCAATCTAAACCCTAACCTCAACCTGAAACTGAACCCACAGGGTCCTAATTCATAACCTCTAACTCTAGAGTCGTATTAACACCAGATCAACCACAGGAGCTCCAATTATTCCACCAGACAGATTGATCTACTCTTGCTAACTCTATTCCTGAGAAAAAGAGATGTAAAATGAACTATTATTATTATATTATGGTTTGTTATGGCTCTGTTAAATGTTAAGATTGGTACCGCCCATTGCTTGATTGCTGTAACTGGTTGCCATGTTGACATTATTATATGTTAGGAAAGACATCATTCTTCATCCTATTGTATGTATATGCTTGTATGATTATCATAATCAGGTTGAAAAAATAATAATAACCTTTCACTTATGCTAAGTTTTTAAGTAATACCACTGTTTCATTTTTGACCACTCAAACTGGTCTACAACTAATGAAAAAGGCAGGCAGGCAGGCAGGCAGGCAGGCAGGCAGGCAGGCAGGCAGGCAGGCAGGCAGGCAGGCAGGCAGGCAGGCAGGCAGGCAGGCAGGCAGGCAGGCAGGCAGGCAGGCAGGCAGGCAGGCAGGCAGGCAGGCAGGCAGGCAGGCAGGCAGGCAGGCAGGCAGGCAGGCACAAACACACACAAGCCATTATCACAATATTCATTGGGCTGTGTGTGGTGACTGAGTAGTTATGCTCTTGAACTGACAACCCATGGGTTGTGAGTTCAAGCCCAGCACTGACAGGAAAATCTTCCTCTCCTACAACATCTTCCCACACCAGTCCACCCAGCTCGTGTTGACTACCTGGTGAGCCCTGGAAAACTGACACATAGTCAGGCTAAAGTCAACAAATCGAGAAGAAATTCTCTTACGAAAGAAGAAAAAGAACAATACTCATTATTCTATTATTTCACAAGAGTTGATTGATTGTAACAAGCATGCTAAACCTAACCAAAGAGGCCATTCTTGT
>OZ017786.1:10454345-10592113 GCA_963969325.1 Lycopodina hypogea
TACAGTAGTTACAATGTTCATTTAATGGAGGCATTTGAATGAATGACATGTAACTGTGGGTTAAAATACTTTTCTAAATGATGCACAGTGTTACACTTCCAAATAGTTGTGCTAATTGCTATGCTAATTGCTCGTCTCTATGCTGGAGTTATATAAACTCTGTTAAGGCCCATCTAAACTGCACACTGAATATGAATTAGATCTCAGAGAAGTCGAATTTGTATCCACACTTCGAATTAGTAATTGTCATAATTGAATCAGCTATGGTCTACTTAATAGTTTTCTGTTTGGCTCCACTTTCTAAAATATGATTAGAAAGGTGTGGTGTGCTGTGGATATCGATTGTATCCACTGGAATGCAGTAAACAGTATTTTGGTTGGTGGTCAATTGCAGAGATCAGTGCTTGAACAGTTTGAGTGAGTTTCCATCCAGTTCTGAATCTGATTTGGAATTATTAAATGGAGGGAAAGGTTGAGAAAGGGAACCAAATTTGTAGCAGGTAACACCAGACAAATAAAACATCACAGGCCAACTAGTTAGTAAACTAAGCTAGCTTGGGAACTGAAAAACTTTACTGTTGTTAGTACCCCTATCCTGCAAGATCAGGTTTTAACCATTTTCTTTCTTGGTACTGGCAAGAAGATGACCCCAGCTGCTATCCCAAAGCAGATTCACAACAAAGCCACCTCCCTGTGTTTGGACTGAGTTTAAACTGAATCTTAGTATATATGTGTCTTAAGGCTTGCCCATGCTGCACACTAGAACAGGTTTCACCTGCTCTGGATCAGGTTCCACACATGCACACTAGAACTGGTTTCACCTGAATGGTTCCTTGTGAAGCCTCCTGAAGGTTAGGCTTCACAAGGCTTCAGATGTATTAAAACATTCCCTGATTTTTTTTTTTTTTTTTCATTATTAGAAATTCAGTTATATTGAGCCCTCTCTCCCTAAATGGTTGAAACCTACTTTTTCTGGAGAGAGAATAAACCCCAGTTTATATTGTAGACAGGCCTTCATGTATTACAGCTAGATTAACATTATAGCACTTCCCTCACTATACATGCTCTGGTTGGTTGTTTTTTGTTTGTTTGTTGTTGTTGTTTTTTGGGGGGGGGGGGTGGTATTTCAACAGTTGACATACTACTGGATAAGTCAGACTGATATTTGTCGTACAGTCTCCAGTGTTAATACATGTATCATAATAAAAACTTCTTGGCAGCCGTAAGTGGAAGTGGAGTTAAAGAATGTTTAAGGTGAAAACCATCCGATGGACCTAAGGGTCCTTCGTACCCTGAAAGTTTTACTTATTTGCAAGATATCTTTTTATCACTTCTTTACTCCCCACCCCCACCTCTCTTTTGTCCCCTTTGATTCGGTCAGGAACTTGCAGGCTGCAGTGGGAGCATTCTATGACCACTATAGCACTGACACTGGAGTGTTGCCAGGAGTAACGCTGGTGGGACGCAGAGGTCAAGGAGGTCAACCCACACCCGCTTCACTTAACCTCATGCCGAACACAAAATTTACTGAAACTTGGACTCTGAAGAATACAGGTAAGCAGGATCAGCTATGTGTGTTACTCTATTCTAATTGTTGACAATGACTGACTGACGGAACAACAGACAGAGTTGGTTAAACTGTTCGAGCACCAGTTTATGGATATGTAGGGCATTACTGATGATCTCATGCAGACCATCCATCCATCCATCTATCCATCCATCCTTATGCTGTATGCACTCCACTTGCCACACATGGTAGGAGTGGTATAGGCCAAGAAGTTATGTCAAACATCATCTCTTGTTGCAATGTCTTTGGTGAATATGAAGACACTGTTGATGAAATAATTGCTTGCAGAACTGACTTATGGACTTTAACGGCAGCATATGTTTTTGACATATATGGTTAGTTTGACCTGCCTTATTTACAGTGACAAAACCATGCACCAAAGTGTCACCTCAGCATCCACTTGTCTCTGCTCTCTCAGTGTCTTCCTCTCATCTTTCTGTCTCTTCTCTTCCTTCTCAGTTAGTACATTGAGGGAGTCAGCACACTCATGGATAACTTTTTGCAGTGTACCCTCAGCTGTGTGCACAGTCACACCAGTCTTCCGAGAACCTACAACTTTTCAAGTTTCTCGACACTAGATCATTCCAGCGATACTTCTGTCTATCTGCTGCATGTTTACCATCCACAGGGGCACGCACCAACAGCTGTTTTGGTTGGTGACTGTCAATCATCTGAGAGGTGTGGCCAAGGAAGTAGAGTCTGTACTGGGAGAACACTAAGGAAATTCTCTGCTGCTTAGCCATTATCCTGATGGTGATGCAGCGTTTCTTCTCCCTTATGGATACCCCAAGGATAATCCTGAGGCAACATATCACAAAACCCTGCAAGCAATGTAATTAGGGTTCATCAAGAACCAAACTATCCAAACCATGGAGAAGGGTTGGCAATACAACAGCATTGAATAGCGGCGCTTGGTGAGAGTCTTTATCTTGTGTTAGTACCAGAGGATTTGGCGCAGGAAAAGAAAGGCCTTAGAAGCCTTGCAGATTCTGGAGTCCACCTCAATAGCTGTGCTACAGTTCTCTTGCACAAGGCTGATAACGTACTGGATATTGGACTCCTCTTCTACAGTGTCATTGCCAGGAAATATATTGATCTGCACAGGCATTGGATAGAGGTGTGATGGCAGCACTGCCAGAGTCATGAGTCTTGCTGCAGCTGATTCAATCTGCAATAGTCTTTTGCCAGCGGACAGACTCTGCACCACCCAACTTCAACATTTCAGTAAATATTTTGTGCGGGCCTGGAGCTCTTCCCTTCCTCATCTGAGAGATTACTGCAGCAATTTCCTCCTCTGCCAGATTGTCACTCAACTCATTCGCACACATCATCACTCAGTGTAGAAAGTGGCTCAAGAACAGGCAAGGCATCCAAAGTCGCCATGCTGACCTCTGACTTACAGTTGACAACATCAGAGAAGTGTTCTACCCAACATTTTAGCTTTTCATCATCACTAACAGTTTGCTCCTATCTTTCGCTAATAAGGTGGATGTGGATGTCTTAGATGCATTGTTCCTCAGTAACTGGAGCTTCCTAATATGTGATCCTCCATGGCCGCACTGCTATGCAGCCCAGGCACGCTTCAACTGCACGTGCACTCCACTGGGCACTTCGAGCTTTCTCAGCAGCAGCCTTCCTTGACTTGCACAGATGGTGATATTCCAACTTTAGGGGGTCATCACTCTTCCCAACTCCACAGAGGAGAAACCAAGTATTTGTCTTCTTCTTGGACAAATTCAGCAGCTCATCTGTCACCCAGTCTCTCTTCTGTTTCTTTTTAGAGATCTGGCAAGTTCTTCATCACTTATGGCAGCCTTGAAATCATTCCATGACAACTCAGGGGACTCTGACAGGCTGAGACAATGTAAACCCTCAGCCTGAGTGGACCTAATATGAATCTGTGAATCAGGAGGCAATTCTGTGGTCTGATAGAGGAGGGTTCTACTCCGACGGCATTTGATCGTAATCTTGAAGCTCATGGTGAAAACAACCATTTCATGGTCAGACACATGATAGGTGCAGGGAAACACTTGGGTGTCCAACACAGAGGAACAAAATGACAGTTTACGAGGCAAAGTCCATCATATGACCAGGCCTAGAATGGTCACCATTGCGCTACCAGGTCGCCTGGTGAAGTAGCTTGTTCTGGAACTTTGTGTTGGTAATGAGGATTGGTTGCTCACACAGGAGTCCTGTAGCCTTGTCCCATACTCATTGCACTCACCAAGGCCATGCGTGAGGACTAATCACTGACCTGTGCCACACAAGTTTGAACCAACACAAGCATTAAAGTCACCCAAGATGATGACCATGTCTCTAGGTGAAACAGAGGACATGGTATCTTGGAGCACGTAATAGAATTTGTCAGGCGGCACACTAGCTTCTGTATTGGCAGAGGCACAGTTTGTGGAGGCATAGATGACTATAGCTGAGGCAAATGACAAATGAATCTGGAGACGAATACGGATGATTTGCTCGGAGATTGGATAGAAGATGCTTCCAGCAGTCTCCCAAGAAGACCAAGCACATGAACTCAGAGCTATGGCAACACCACAAATGTGGTTGGAGGGCGATCCAGAATGAAGAATCGTGGTAGAACGGATCCTGGCAATGTCACATTTTGTCCAGAGGCACTCAGAAAGAGCCATTAGCTCAATTTTTTTCCCTCCTTCATGATCTTAATGGCAACAATGTAGTTGTGCACTGTGGTCACCAAGGGTTCCGTGAGTGCATACATTCCAGCAAGTACACCACAAGGAGGTTCACGAGATTTTACACATGCGCACGCGCGCGCGCGCACACACACACACACACACACACACACACACACACAGTGTTGGGATGGGGGATGAGGAGAAGAGTAGTGTGTCAGGCTGTGGAATTACCCTTCAAATTGGATGGGAAATGAAATTAACATACTCTACCCAACCCACCTTCCCATTAATCCTTTTCAGATGAACTTCTTCACATTTACCTTTTTCTCTTTATCCCTTTCATGCCTGCCCTCTGGAGTGCAGTGACAATGCATGTCAGACTCATACACTTTAATGCACAGCGTATAACAAAAAAAAAAATTAATTAACTAATTTTTTTTTTTTAATTAAGATTTCAATTATTTTTCATACAGTATTCTGCAAAACAGTAACTTAGGCCAAGTCTTTATTGTGCTTTATTCCTGTTGGTCTGTTAACTCCACATCATTTGAGACATGCTCAGGTGTCTCTGTTCAGACATGTGACTGTGCCACACCACCTACCAGACCTTGCAGTGGTTCATTCACAGCAATATGTCTGTCCACTCTTTTTGCAAGTATAAAAGTCTCTACTCTATGTGTGCCAACTCAACAATTATGTGGAGACTCCTTTTCTAATTATGTGATGTGCAACATGGCATCTGTGAAATGAGTGAAATGCATAGCAACCTTCACATTAACTTTCCCTCTCTCTTTCCCTTTTTCTGTTCCATGATGTGTGCCTCAGGCAATATAGTTTGGCCTGTGGGTGTTCACCTGACCCTCAAGGGCGGAGATGATTTGTGCACTGTTAATAACGTCAACCTTCCCAGTCTTGCCCCAGGACAAGAAACTACCTTTATTATGGACATGAAGACACCATCCATTCCTGGTGTCTACCATTGTCAATGGCGAGTAGCCATGCCTGGGGGAGCTCTATTTGGAGGTGAGTGATCATTAATTTTATATTTATCTCTTTATATTGCTGATAGTGGGTTTTTTTGTTGCCCTTCTATCTTTCCCTTCTTTCCTTGTTTTTCTTCTGTCATTTTCACCTCCGTTTCTTTTTTCTCTTCCTTCCTTTTTTACTTTCCCCTCCCTTTTCTTCTCCTCCTGCCTTCTTCCCCTTTCCTCCATTCATGGTTCCTCCATGCAGAGCCAGTGTGGCTGGTGGTGAATGTGCAGGATGATGAGATGGTGACAGGCCTCGTCCAGCAACTGTCATCCTTCTCCACAGAAGATAGAGGAGGGGGAGGAGGGATGATGGAGGTCTCACAGAGCCGGACAGATGTGCCTAAGCCAGAGCACGGCGTTGCACTCAATCCATTTGCAAACACATCAAGTTGTGGTGTATTTCCAGAGCAAGGTTTTGGTTCTGGTTCCATGATGAGTAGTTCAAATTCCATTCCAACGGCATTAGAACAGTTAATGCTTCCAACATCGACATCTTTTTCACCCAGAGTTGTTCCCAGCACAAACAATAGCTCTGTTACAGCCACTCCTATTGCCGCCACCACCACCTCCTACCAGAACACTGATTCCAATCCGTCTCAACTACAAGCTGGTCCTGGTCAGGTTCAATTTCTGGAACAGGACTCAAGTTTAAGTATGCAGCAGGGCTCTAATTCAAGTATGCAACAGGACACGCAAGCGATGCCTCCAGCTATGGAGGACAGCACGGAACACATTTAGGGCACCACCCGCAATTGTATGTTGTTGACGCTGTTCAAGTTCTCTGTCAGTCATCATGCCGTTGATAATATGTACTCATGAATTGAATGGAATTGGTACTATATTTGAATAATTACAGCTTCATACACACACCAAAAATATATATTTATAATATTCCTCTGATTTTAAAGGCAATGAACATGGCCAAGTGTTGGTTACTCCGTCTGATGTGAACGAGTGTGTGTGTGTGTGTGTGTGTGTGCCTTCAACTTGAGAGAATGAGTTGTTGAACTGCAAGACTGATTCAACCAAGCATGGTTCCATGGTTCCGAATGCCTGCAGAGACTGCACCAAATTTTGTTAGCATGGTTCAGCAAGTAGAGGTGGTCAGCACTTGAGGGTACTTCCTTGGTCCCAACTGTAGTCTAGCTTCTCCCAGCCTCTGTCTTAACAACACTGTTCCTTGGCTTTCAAACAATTTTTGTAAGAAGTGAGATTAAGGGGGAGGGGAGATTACCTAAAACATGAAAGAGGGTATACACAATAGGATTTTTAAGCATGAGCAGATATCGCTGGCTTCTGAATGTTTGATACATAGGCAAGATGGTGGTGAAATAGGAGATTGAAAAAGAAAAGAAGAGATTGTACAATGGAACCTTCGTAAATAGTCATGACCTTTTTTTAATCTCTCCTGTAGAAATGTTTCCATCCCCTGCATGATTCTAGTCTAACAGTACCAAATCTTCTAATTGATATCTATAAGAACTGTTCACTTCCCCCTCTCCTTTTATTTTGGGATTGCACTGGATTTTTGTTTGCTTCACCTTGTAATACAGTACATGAGAGTAATATTACAATGTGGTCCGTGTCCTATATTAAAATGCCTATGTAGATAGAACACACCCACTACCATAATGTAAGATTATTCAAAATTTCATGTTGCCATTTGGAATTAATTCCTCAATAGCTTACGAATGTTATGTGTGTGCTGAAAGGAAGAGGTACACCACCACTGTGAGAAGGCCTGAATTCATTGGTGTTAGGTTTTCATTTTGTACACAGCAATAATGTTTTTTTTCCCCTTAGGTAGGAATTTAATTTTCTTCTAATAATTATGCCTTTACCATTTCACCATTTGTTTTCAGGCTTTTTTGTATGGAAAATTTAATTTCCCTCTTCTTTCACCAACGTTGCAAATTTTTCAAATTTGATCATCCCATGCTGCTTTGACACCCCTCCAAACTATCCCCACCAAGTTTTAGCCAAATCCACTAAGTCATCTGAGGGGATATCAGCCCAAGTTTTGTGACAGACACCAAATTTGTTAAGTAAACCAGATTCCTCACTTCGCTCAGAATTGATCATAATTTCCTTTCCTATATTTAGCACCCACACATCCAAGTTAATTACTCCTGTGCTTTTCAAGTCAAGCAGTAACTTCTTGATCTAGCTGACCACAAATTCGCAAAGTTGGATTAGAGTTTTCTCTGCAATATTTCCTCAGCTGGTTATATAAAAAGCTTTTGACATCACCAGGTTTTAAAATAAGTTTCATTCCTGGCACTAAGTTGCTCTATGCCCCCATAGATTGTGTGTGGACATACTAGGCGTGAGAAAACACAAAAGAAATGACAGGAACATATCAAGTACCATCAACGAGTTTGACAAGGAATTCATTGCAGTAGGATAGGAGTAGTGCATAATTTGTTATTGATAAACAAGGAGAGTCTCAGGAACTTCAAATAAAGGGTGTGGCCTCCTCTAGCGCATGTTGTACTCCTGCGAAGTGTGCAGCTGCATCAGTTCACCATCAAAGTTGTAGGATATATTGAAGTCCAGGTCTCTCTAGAGGAGGACAGGAATACAAGACACACAATAACACATCAACCATACCACAGCTTTTAAAGATTAAGGTTCTTCAAAATACATATCCAAAATATACAACGTCAAGCTCTAACACACACACACACACACACACTACCTTGTTGCGAGTATTTGGAGCCACACTGAACATGCCCATGAGCTGCTCTCCGTGCTTGATGGTAATGCATTCCTCCACGTAGAACACTGTTTGCTTCCAGTGAGTGTATCTTGCCTCAGGGGCTGTGGGGCAGGAGAGAGAGAGAGAGATGGTAAAGGGTTGGTAAAATGAGAACAATCATAGCAGCAGACCAAGTTCAAGAGTGTATTTTTTCTTCTAAAAATGATATAAGGTTCCTATTTCATTATTTCTATTTTACCAAACTTGGCCATGGCAGCAAACAGCAGACTTTACAAACCACACACCCACACACAACAAAACAAACAACAGTGCTGGTAATTCTATAAGCATATGGCAGCCATACAGCTGCAACTGACACACCCCTAACCTTCACACAGATCAAACACGGAATCACAAAAAGTTAACACAAGAAGGAATAAGATAGATTTGTGCAATGTAAGTTAGTTATGACACCAATCAGGAATAGGACGTTAAGTAGAATAACAAGATCAATTAGAGTTACACTGAGTAACACATGACTCACATGTGGTTATGCCGGTTCTCTTGTGGCACTTGGTGAACTCCACAGTGAAGTAGGTGACCAATGCATCCACATAGTCATTCTTCCTTGCAGTGAGACAAAATGGTGCGGAGAAGACGAGCTCGTCTGTTGTCACAGTGTACAAGTCAACCTCCTGAATGCAGGCCAAGACAGATAACATGTGAACATAACAAACATTTTGGTTGGTCCACCATCTGCCATTACTTAAGTGTTGGCTTCACACCTTCTCTAACTAAGCAACATGTATAATGACATGAGAAACATCCTGGCAAGTGTTTGCTATGCACATGTATGACTCTCTTCATAACAACATAGATATTTGACTCGCAACAAAACAAGACACAAAACCGATCATTGACAAAGATGCATGCACATACATACATACATAATTGTATCCTACAGCAGGTATACCACCAAAAAAAAAAGTGCCTATCAGTCTGGTGGTTGAAATATTGGTATCATTAGAATCACAAAGATGTCTACATTTCAAATTACAAAAATCCTCTTTTGTCACTATTGGGGGAAAAAAATTGGAGTGATTGGATTTCGTAATTAAAGGTTATCGGACTTAAAAAAATTTTTTTTTTAATATAAGGCACCTCTCTATTACAGCTACAGAGATGATAATTGGTATAGATGTGCATATTAATGTTTGTTACATGTCAAGCATTCCACTGACTAAAATATATTATAGGTGCATTGTGCACTGTTGAATGCAGACAAGTCCATACAGTCCCACTCAGCCATGCAGTTCCTACATAACCAGTTACATACATTTGACAGACATTACAGATGTGGCTCTTTGTGCTCAAAAAAGAAGACACCAAATAAAATACACAACAGAAACAGGTTCTAAGGTGCAACAAAAAAATCCTGAAGATTATACAATTATAGCTTGTGGTCAAAAGAATAATCCCACTTGAAATGTAAATCAGTATTAAAAAAAAGAGAGAGAGCAAGCATTTCCCACATGTTGACTTCTTCCTGTCTAAGCAGTTCAGTATTTTAATATATGTTGGTAATGACAGTTTTCAAACCATTTTTCCTACAAGAACAGTTATTTAAGCTGCATGGATTTCAAGCATGTACAAACTTGAGAAGTTATTCAGGAGCAGGTGCTACATCTGTCATGATTGGAACTAGCACATCATTCTTCTTCATCCAACTACACTCACTTGATTTATTTGCAACAGCATTAAACTTTGCTATAGTTTATTGCAAGTGGTCTCTGTTGTGGTGCTATCTATTGGAGAAAGTAGCTCTGGCTGTAATCCACACATGATGTTGCTGTAGTATCCAGCATGTCACAAGGCTTTCCTGAATATACCTTCAAGAATATATTTGCACCACAGGCAGGCACATTAGCTTGTATTGTACTGCCCTCTGTTTGCTTTTGTGGAACATCACTGCCTTCTTGTGATTCTTGTGGGACTTTCTAGATGCTGTACTTCCCTAGATAGGCCAAATATTAATGTTGTGTCACAGCCACCCCATGCATGCGTAATCAGCAGGTACTGCTGTGTGTGTGTGTGTGTGTGTGTGTGTGTGTGTGTGTGTGTGCGCGCGCGCACACACACACACACGAAAAGTAGGACTATGTCAGTACTATTAGCAAGAACTCTCACTGCAGCCAGATAAAAGCTCAGCATGAAAATTTACTGAGCCTGTTCATGTCATTTAAGAGAAACAGATCTTGATTATGGAAGTGTGCATTTCTTCATCAATTTAAATGTGTGGAGAAAGTGTTGTCAGCTCTTCGTTTGGGCTTGTGGCCTTTTAAAGAACAGTAACTTCCATAGTCATCAACAACTGCAGCAAACCCCATATCTTGACCTGACATATTTCAGATACTGCATTATGTGTCGCTCTGCAACCACTAATCATGGTGATAATGTCCTGAATATAATTTGCATCTTTCAGTAATTTTACTTCAAGAAAATTAGCAGTCAGTGGATTTTCAAATATTGATTTGCAAGATTTTGTAATGTTGAGTCCTAGAGTGGTAAAGTATAGAATAGTGTAAGTTCATACTTGAAGCATTGAGACAGGATATGAAACCTTTCCAGGGGCGCCAGTATTAAAAATGAAGTAGCTGAATCAATGTGCACCGATTGCTGATCAATGATCTATTTTAATTCCCTTCTTCAAGTAAATCGGTGTACACACTTGGTCCCTATGATTCAGTGATGCATCCAAAACTTTCACACATCAAGTCATATTTGCAACATCCATCCTACACCTTCCACAGTTCCACCTCCATGCAGATAATTCTATCATCCTCAGGAACTGTCAAACTACTCTATAAAGAACGAACCCATGCTTATTGACATCAAATGGGATGTGATGGGTAATCCAATTGGTGATTGTAGTCCGACCATCAAAATATCTCTTACACAGATGCCTCCAAATCCAATTTGTTGCTCACTGGTTCTGTGAGCAAGACCGGTTAGACTCATAATGGCTCTATGAACCTTAAGTACAATAGTCTACCAGGATCCAGACCCATAATGGCTTTATGAACCTCAGTACAATTGTCTATCAACTCAATGGCTCTATGCACCTCAGCACATTGGTATAAGCTGTAGATTCAGAGCAATCTGTACAAATTCTGTGATTTGATGTCCCCTTGATAATCCTCCTCTACTATTATCAACCTCATCATCACCTGTTTAATAACAAAGTCAGTCCATTAACTGGTGCAGTATCGATCACTGTGAAGCATGGTGTGATGTCCTTCACAGAAAATTGATGACCTAAACAATGATTATCAGAAGGCAGATTCAACTGTCCATCCTGTAGCTGTTAAAGATCCAGGAGAGATTAGCAACAGGGAATATGGTGCTATATGTAACTGTTTCTTGGGTATACAACTGGTGTTTTCATCACTGCAATTGGGATGATTAATCTCAATCAAGGATTTTAGTGTAATTAATATCTGTGTAACAAAAATAATGCGCCACTGCCAAACATTGTAAAGAAAGATTAACATTAGACAAACATAACTTTGACATGCAATGCACACACGCTTGGACAAAAGGAAGTGTTTTTTTGAGTGGTCACAGTAAATTGGCTGTAACTACTTCCACCAAAGCTGGTTTAAAGAGGCCATTTCACCCTGTTCAAAAAATGGTTTCAACAATACCAAATATAGCCAGGCAACATTTCCCTCCCCCAGTAGGTCATGATTTTGATCTAAAATGACCAGCCATATGCAACATTCATACATCAGCGATGCACATAAAGCAAGAAACACTCGATGGTTTACTAGTTTTGCAAATATTGCAATATTTCTATTTTTCCAACAGGAGAACCGTTGATTTCCCTACTGTCCCCCCCCCCCCCCCCCAAACAGGCATTACTTGCTGTAATCGCGCTGTTTAGTTTTAAATCCCAATGTGTTTTCTCAATGCCTGAATGGAACTTTACCTTGACTACTGCATAGCAATATAACAACCCTTTACCAACCTTAATGAGCACAGAGTCGGTGACTATCTGCTGAGACTCCACCACATCTACCAGTGGCTCCTTGAGAGCAACTTTCCTGATGGTACTCATGTTGAACCCGTACACACTGTCCCACCCTGCAGCACAAACCACACAAGGTCACATGATCGACATCAACCATTTTTTTAAGCATCACATGATGTAATCAGCACTAAATCACATGATCACAAGAGATTAAGTTCATATTGATTACCAACCATAATCACTTCATCCACATAAACCCTATATCAATATGACGGCAGACAATTGTAATATAGGTCACAGGACCACATGTTGTCACAACAGTGACGTCACATATTCACAACTCACTTGATGAGCACTTTGCTTCATGACAATATAGCATAGATTAATAACAATGAGATTAATTACTTTAGGTCATATGATCTACACATGTATAACAAATGACATTTCAAAACATCAGTTTGATATTTAAAAGACGTACAGTGTATCTTCTCGTCCTTGTACTTTTTATCCTCTATAGCAGTCAGGAACAAGCATGCCCGGTCCGGGAACAACAGTCCACCTGGTTTCTATGGCAACATTACATGATACAAGGTGTAATAAAGCATTAAAAGAAAGGGGGGAAAAACATGCAGCTTGTAAGAGCAGTAGATTATTACTCCATTGGGGTAATCATCACACACACACAGATATGCAACACTAGATTGACACCACACACTCACCAGCCACTTATTCCTGGCAAAGATGACAGTATCCAGCATGGACTCATAGAACAGACAGTAGCCCATCCACTCCGAAACGATCACATCCACTTGGTCCACAGGCAACGTTACTTCCTCCACCTTCCCACAGATCATGGTCACAACTGCAGGGGCAAGGAGAAGTAAGGGTTAACAATATACCAACAGAAAGAGAAAGAGTTAATAACACACCAACAGGAGATGAAAGGAATGATGAATACCAACAACACCATGGGGGGGGGGGACACACACTGGATCAACATCATACTGGATTGAGGTAGGTTGAAGTAGGTTGACAATAGCTCTATAAGGATACACACTGGACCAACACCACACTGGGTTGATGCACTTTGAAGTAGGTAGATAATAGCTCTATGGGGACACACACTGGACCAACATCACACTGAGTTGAGGCAAGTATAGTAAGTTGACGATGTCTTTACGACACACACTGGATCTAAAATCATTATACTGTACAACTAAGCTGTGGAAAAGAGAACTCCTAACAAATTGCCCTAACTCCATGGCAACTCACAGATGGCATTGCAATCACACAGGTACTACAGTACCACAAGGAGGATAAAGGTTGTTGAGAATATGCAGGATAAAGGTCACCTTTTTCCAACTTGTTGTCAGTGACGATAGTCTTGGCATGCTCTATGATGCTGGAGCAATCGATCTGTCATGTGATCAGAATGTAGTAATCATGTACCAATCATGGGATTCGTCATCATGCGATACTTCATGTATTAATATACACATACACATTCTTTTGTATATCCTCTCACACACACACACAAACTCACAGACACAGACAGGAAACATCTAATGTAATGCACATTAGAAGTAAATTGTATAATAGATACGCTGACACATATTTAGAACACTTCCATTTCAATGAATAATAGCATAGTAATATTATACCTATGGGATGACCTACACTAGAAGAAGAATGCATGAAATATGACAGCAATACAACACTACATTATATACTTTATCCAAATATTGAATACTGACACAGACTCTCTTTGGGAATAACAAAAAATATTTTTAAAAAGTTTAAATTAAATAATAAAAAAAAAGAAAAAAAAAAAAAAAAAAAAAAAAAAAAAAAAAAAAAAAAACAAGAAGAAACAATAAAGAAAAAGATTTTAATAATAAAAAAATAAAAAAATAAAATTTAAACCAAAAAAAAAAAACAAACAACAAAATATATTATATATGATCTATTTGGATGGACCAGAGGCCAAGGAGAAAGCCACACCCCCTCCTTCCACTTCTCCATTCTCACTCACCCCGTACACATGCTTGGCCCCTGCACGAGCAGCAAACATTGAGAGGATGCCTGTTCCACAGCCCACGTCCAAGACAACCTTCCCTTTAAACAGGTGCTTGTTGTGGTACATGGCGTTCCTGTAGGTCAAAGTTCTCACTTGATCCTTGAGCATCTCTTCATGGATACCTGAGTGGGTGTGGCATTGTCAAAACTACTCCTTTGGAATGCACCCTCCTTCCCCAAACAACAACAAATACAAAAACACAGAGCAAACCAAATACTAAGATCTGTAACAGACCGAAATTGTCAAAAATGCTCCATTCAAACGCTGACTCTTTCTCCTCTATCAACAAATGCTAAAAAAAACAACAAACAAAACACAATCTGTTTACAGACCGAAATGAGAGTAGGAGTCAAAGTAGTAGTCTCGGCTGGTTTTCTCGTCGGTGGCAGAAGAGGTGGGAGGTTCGGGTGGGCTGGTTAGAGCCACCTCACCTGCCCCCTCAGGGGTCAGGAATCCGGGAGGTGGTGGGAGGCCGTCCTTGTCTGTGCATGGCTTCTTGGGCCCAGGTTCTTGCATTGAACAGTAATCGGATCCCTCCCCCTGTCAAACACATCACAATAATATAACACACAAGCACGTCTGCCTGGGTTGGCATGCATGCTGACGATAAACAGAGCCTTCCCAGAAATAGTAGAGTACAATTAAAGGTCTCTTGGGTTGCATTCAACGCCAGATTGCAAACATCCCTTTCCAGAGATATAATGTTACTAGAGGTATATACATGACCAAAGGGGAAACCCCTCATGCTGTGACCACAGCCAGGTGTGAGTCGCAGACATATGGGACAAGCAGTTCCACAGTTGAATCCTCTATTTGCTTTCAACAAATCTACGTGGTGAAGCAACAATGTCACAAGATACAGTTGCTCCTCTTGCATGATTGATGCTCACCCCATTCACTGCTCAGGATGGACCAACATGCACTCAAACTAAGCAAAGGAGCGAACATTGCTAGGAAAATGGAGACAGAGAGCATTTATTGGGGGGGGGGGGGGGGTGGCACCATCAAATTGCACAGTCAGTACCACAGGCTACAACTTGATTAGTAGATGGAAATATACAACCAATGTTTTTCACTCCGTAGTTACCTAATTCAATCGTGGTAAATAAATGTGGTCCAAATGTTGAAAGAGAGCCTTATAATGTGTGCGGTGTGGCTTCACCCACTGCTCGTAAAATAGCAGACTGCAATATCTTAAAGCTAACATTACACAAAGTTTAGGTCAGCATATAGTAGGGTGGGAGGTAGGGAGGGAGATGCCAAGAAGCCAGGAACCATTTACTGGCTGTGAGCACCTGACTATATTGACCACAACTGCCTGCAGATGCACACGCCAAGTTGCAGGGCAAGCATGAATTGAGAAGGAAACAAAGTGAGCAACGTTTGAAGGACAGATGATCTGCGCGAGAGTAATAAGAGGTAGGCAGAACAGGCATGGAATAATTGGAATTTGGGTGAAGCAATTATGATTTCTATTGATCCTAATCAACTTTAGAAGCAGTTGTTAAAGAAAACTACCTTTTCAGTACATATATGACATGGGCTACTTATAACAGCTGAACAAGCCAAGAGGATTACTTTCACTAATGCTTATGATGTAACCATGGTTATTTAACCCTCATATTATAACCCCAACTCATACACACGAATGCCCAACCCCATCATCTCATTTGGAGCCCACTATTTCACCATATAATTGGATCTCCTAGAATATTTCCTCACACTACCCCTTGCTTCTTACTTCCTTGCAGCATACTCAAGGTACTAAGGCCGTAGCAACCGGTAGGGCCTGTATGACCATGGTCGTACATCATTTTGCTACCAGTTAAAAAAAAAAATTTTTTTAAAGGAAGAAAAAATGTTCTATATTTAGCCCTGTCCACACTACAAACGGGTCTCCAGCAACACCCAGTTGCGTTCACACTAGCATAGTGCTGAACCCGCTCCACATCACCTGTGTGGGCTGAATAATTGGCTGGGCAGATTAATTGGTTTTCCTTTACCATGGATTAAAACACAGTGTCATCGCACAAACAGAGGTTAGAGAGGGGGGAGAGAAAACTGTTAGTAGCTAAACTCCTAGTAGCAAACATCAGCAATAAAGCCACAGGTATGTTTAATAAATCTGAGCCGCTTGAAGCCTACCCTTCTGAAAGTTTCAGATGGAACCAGGTGTAGTATGGACCCTGTTCCAAACATGGGTAAAACCGGTTTTATTGTGCAGTGTGGACAGGGCTTAAGTCTTTGTGTAAACATAATGAAGGCAAGCAACCTTAGTTTTGTGTTGGGCCCACTCTGATGAAGACAGATGAAGATATGATATGCTGTATACAGTGTTCAGTACCACTGGCAGAGATGATTAACTATGTTGATGTGGTAAGATTTGAATTCACGTACTACTGTAAATGTCAGAATACATAATTCTAACCATTTCCTTATTACACTGTAAACAGTTTTGGATTCCTCAACACTGCCTCAAAGCTGCTCAGCTTACTAGCTAGATAAGAACTTTTTTCCTAATCAATTTGCTTCATGCATGCAAGCCACACCCAGTGTAAAATGATTATGCTTAGTAAGACAGACCCTTTACCTAACTCGCTACCCTGGAGCTTATGCTAATTTTTTGTTGTTGTTGTTGTATGTTAGCTGCTAATAATTCAGCAGATTTTAGGTTGTGACGATGATATGACTCCCTTTGCTAGATTCCTTGACTGGCCATGAGAGTATACATTAACCAGCAAAAGTTCAACATAAGGAGCTGAAAGTCACCATATCACCAGTCGATGTAATTTTGTGGAAATTTTCTCAATGTGGTTCAGGATGAAATTCAGAGCTTACACTGGGAAAATAAGCAGGCTACCCTACATCTTCCTGTGGCATGCTGTAGATTGGCTGATGAAACCCTCAAATGCTGTGAAAATTGTGTAGTGAAAGACACCGAAGATCACTCAATTGTAACTATGCATTCATGTTGTGATTCTATATCTTCAGATTGAGTTTCCTGATATGAAATAGATCTGTTAACCTCTTCTACTGCTGGCTCTGCCGGGAATATATATATATATATATATATATATATATATAAACAAAAACAATTTTGTTAACCTGTACCATCACGAAGAGGATTTTGAGTTGAAGGGTGAATGGAACTTTGTTGGATAAGCCACAGTGAAAGTACCAGTTATGGACTTGTCAGGATAGTGAAGGGGTTACCAATCCTGATCAGTGAGGCTATCATGGAATTCTGCACCAAGGGCTTCCCTGATATCACCTCTTCACTATCACACCAGAAGACATAGCAAAGCATGTGTTGGAGCTACAAGGGTCGTTTGTTCATGCTTGCGTACGTTCGTTACTTCGTTCTAAGATTCCCCGGTCAAGGGAACACAGCACTATCACCAGTTGTTCCAGTGCCTAAGTAGAAAGCTTTATGCCTACAAGCAGATACGATAGAATGACCCACTAGCACTAGTATCTGTCCACGATTCTGAGGCTGATATGACAAGAGTTACCAGAGGAGTTTCCCATTAAAATCAAGAAGCAAAACTGTGTTTATTGTCTGTATTACAATGTAGCAGGCATGGGTTGGGCTAGTTGAGGACGCTTCAGAGATACATGGAGACTTTTAAGTTATTTCAATGGCCTAGCAATGCAATACATGTTGGATTAGTGAAGGTAAAATCCTATGTCATTGACACATATATCTTGCATCATTTCTATGAATATATTGCTGAGTGAAAAAGAGGGTTTAAAGGTAGGCAGCCACACATCCTTTTAGCAGAAAATATTAAAAAGGGGGGGGGGAGTTATCTCTCAAGCCACTAGTCTGACTGACCCAAAATTAGAGATTTGGTGCTGAAGAATGATCCCAAATAACAAACAAGTACACTAAAATTTATCAAATCTGAGGTAGTCAGGTAATAAATATCTGTTAATTTATTCATTTGGGGGGGGGGGGGTTGATTTGACATGGAATGACCCCACTGTTAAAAAATATTAAAGTTTTAAAGCATTTTCTTGAAGTGATTATGGAAATTTCTAACCTATCCAAATAATTACCTAAAAAGATGTAATGTTTGAGAAACTGAAAGAATCCTTTTCTCCTAGTAGCCCAGGATTCAGAGTATTGTGTCCAACTAGGTAGACTGTTCGGGTTTCATCTTTAGAGTTAGCAGTTAATTATGAAATTCTTATGAACATTTGAAAATTCTCCACGTGTCAGTTAAATCAAATCAAGAATCATTGGAGTAAAATCCCAAATGTTAAAATAGGAGTTCTTCCTTGACATATTTTTAGGTGCCCTAGTATTGGGCCATAGTAACAACTTAAACAATTTACTTCATAATAAATCTCAATGTCTGCAGTAAAGGGGCAGTGGAAAATATTTTCCTGGCTCGGATCATCAACGCCAAAAATGCAGCTATCAAACAACCAGTATCAGTACTTGTTACGCACACCTAGGGTAGGTAAGGGTTTTATTGGAGGAATGTTTTTTTTTTTTTTTTTTTTTTTTTTTTTTTTTTTTAATATAGCCATGTAGCCCCAGCCAGCCCTGGCCCTAGCCCTTGGGGGGTGGGGGGGGGGCATAAACAGTATTCTAGCCCAGGCCATTTTAGTTATCACTTAATTGGGTGTGGGTGTTGGTAGTTCCTGCTTTCTTGATAGTGATGATGACTATTCCACTAATCTGCAAGATTACCATATATATTTTTACCCCAGAGTTTTTTTGTTTTTTTTAGACTGTAGTTGATTCAGAGTTGTTCAGTGAATCTCCAAGAAGTTGTATAATTGTTACTTTTCAATATATAATTCTACTGAATTAAATAACAATGCATACTACGGAGAATCACATAATGAGTATAACTGCCAGTACTCAATTTCTCTGGGCACATCCCATAGGAATGCTTAAATACCCCCACACTCAACAGCAGTCTGATTAAGCTTTAACTACAAACAAAAGCATTAAGTTCAAACAAAAGCATTAAGTTCAACCTCACCTTATCTGTTGGTGTAGTGGAGGTGTCCATGGTGAAAGAAGCCGCCATAACTTGAAACAAGATAAAGGGTGTAGTTGGAAGCAGTTCTCCTGAAACTGAGCGGACTAAAAGATGAACCACGTGTAAGTTATGGGTAAAGGGTTTATTCTCAAACTTGGCGGGCTCAGTTACGTGTACATTGTGGTTTGCGGAGAGAAAGCCTAGTGACAGCCTCTAAAATCTCCATTATCATATTGGTAATAGACTAAGATAGTCTTTCTAAAGACTGCCTGGAATCCTGAGTTCTTATTTTTAGCTTAAATAAAAATTAAGAAGATTAAGTGAAAAATGCATGGGAGAATAAACTAGCATCATACTGGAGGAAGCAATGGCCCTGGGCAAGCAATGGGCAAGCAATGGGCAAGCAATGGGCAAGCAATGGGCAAGCAATGGGCAAGCAATGGGCAAGCAATGGGCAAGCAATGGGCAAGCAATGGGCAAGCAATGGGCAAGCAATGGGCAAGCAATGGGCAAGCAATGGGCAAGCAATGGGCAAGCAATGGGCAAGCAATGGGCAAGCAATGGGCAAGCAATGGGCAAGCAATGGACAAGGGCATTTGGGCTGCCCCCCCCCCCCCAGATTTTATGTTTTGGATGTAGAGTGGTTGTAGCACAATATTATTACTGCTACTTAGAAACCACATTTACATAATTTTGTCATTGGAGAATGCTATTGTGGCAAATTAAACCTCTGGTTGCCAAGCTGTCTCAAAGAAAAAACAAAACTTGAAGAGATTGCATAAACAGGTAACGTTATTATAAACCTTGGTAGACAAATCCTTTACATAATCCCTAGGCTTCTATTGTAAGGGTCTGGGGAACTGCTATAGTCTGGGTTATGTTCAGACTGCCAACAGGTGTTATAGGTTATCTGTCATGGTGAAAACACATGGAGTAGCTTTCACTTACACTAATAAAAAATGCTGCCGTAGGAGATGCTGTAGAGATTGCTAAATTAGTAGTAATATTCCTAGACAGGCTAAAACCTGAAGATTTTTTTTTCACTCTTATTTTTTTTTCACTCTTATTTTTTTTTCACTCTTATTTTTTTTATTTTTTATTTTTTATTATTTTTTTATTTTATTATACAAGAGCATTAGTAGAAGGCTCCAAGATTTAACCTCAGGATATGTACTACCTGTTACATAGAGGCACATGGAAAACTGATCTAGGAAGTGAAATGCACAGATATGAAGATGTGACATCATTACAAATGCAGCAATATTATGAAACAGTAGACACAATAAACTCTGAATTCAAGCAATTATTTCAGCAAACATGTTGTATGCAGATGCATAGCTTTAGAAAAAAGTACTGTTATTTGGTTTTATGATACTTTCCATCTTCATGAAGAACTCTATGTACTCCAAAGTTATAAACTTGGATCCTGATTTGCTTAGCACTTACAATCAGAAACATCCTTCCAGGAAGATTAAATTTATTAGAAACCTGAGGAGAGTATATTGAATTCTTAATTCTATTGAGAGCAGCAATGTAATGTTGACATATCTGTCCTGTGTAGATTGAAATTTTTTTTTTTAAGATTTATGATGGCACAAACATTCCTTAATAATAATAGTATTTACATGCTAGTAATAAATTGTCAATGTCTGTCTGTCTGTCTGTCGGTAGGTCTATCTGTCTGTAGGTCTATCTGTCTGTCTGTCTGTCTGTCTGTCTGTCTGTCTGTCTGTTGGTCTGTCTGCATCTGTGAACTCCTCCTAGAAGCATGAGGGGATTTTAATGAAACTTATGAATACTCTCTATGACCCCATATTGCCTGATTATTTTTTTTGGTTATCATATCCTATTATTGTGGCTGTAACAGCCATTTTTCTTCATTCTCAGAGCCCTATGTGATTCTGGTAGAAAGTCATTATTTTCACACACCCCCACTCCTTCCCTCCTTAAATACAACAAAAACAAACAAAACAAACAACAAAAGAATAACAAAAATAAACAAAAAAATGAATTACTAAAATAAAAATAAAAAAAAAATAAAAAAAAATTTAAGTTCTGCTAACTATATAAATATATATATTTTTTGCACATACCCTCAACCCACAATTGTATTTGCTGCAGCTGTTCTCTTTTTTCTTGTGTGAAGTGTTTTGAAAGGAGAGGGGATAGAGAGACTGCTACAGCAGTTTCAATTATGGAGAAGGCCATTTTGATATGTGAAGAAAATTATAATACAGCTGTCTATTAAACTGAGCAGCCACCCCTGGGAGAGTGTTTGTTCTAACATTCATAAAGTTAAAAACATATCCTAGTACTATAGCTAATGAACTTATAGCAGTAAATGGGGAGGAATATATATTTTTTGTAATGAATGTCACCCCGATTAATTTTTTCATTATTCTTTATAATTAGATTATTTTTGCTTGACTGCTGTAAAGTGGATATGTGGGTGATACAACTGGGTGTGCTTAATAAAATTGGGTGTGGCCAGGTACAAGTTTTGGAAGTGCTTTCTCAGTTCAAATATCATCCATCACCAATGAGCATATATGTATTTTGCAAAATAAGTGTGGGGAAAGGCACAAGTTATTTGATATAGCTAGCTTATATTTTTTTACAATAAAAACTTACTGAAAAAAAATTTTTTTTTTGACCCTTACCTAGCAATATGATGAAGGTATAATGATGTACATAAAATCATTTGTAAAAATTATTAGCTAAATACTTTTAATGAATGACAATGGTTACTAAAATGGTTAGTACTATTTGAATGATATAGTTAACTAAGCAACAACAACAACAACAACAACAAAAAAAAAAAAAAAAAAAAAAAGGATAAAAGGAAGAGGATTTAACTGCGTACAGAAATTAAAAGATTTTGATAATAGCCACACAGCCACCCCAGTTGGAAAAAGGTGTAAACAATTGGAAGATGTGATTTGGGAGGCTTATAAGTTATTTGGGTACTTCTGGGTTATCTCTCCCCCCCCCCCCCCCCCCCCCCCAAATATGAATTACACAAATAGTACCATTTTGGTACTTCCAGGTTATCTCCTATGTGTGTTAGGGCTAGGGCTAGGGCTAACAGAATATGCATTTTGGATGTATTATTAATTAATACATGTAAGTAATACTTCATATTAAAAGTTTTCAGTATCCTAGAATTCTTATTTGTGTAATTCATATTGGGGGGGTGGGGGTGGGGTGGGGAGATGACCAGGAAGTACCGTTATTTGATCCCTTCAACGTTGTGGTTTCTCCAGTAATGAAACTCTGATTAATATATACGCTGATTTTGAAATATGAAAAAAAACAACAAACAACTATACTCTTTTCACGTACACTTCCAAAACTCCCAGATTACAAATTTCTACGAGCAGGTACAGGGTCACACTCGCTAGCTTTGGTGGGGGTGTTGTCCCTGGTCATGTGATTTATTAACACTTACCTAACTTGACAATTGTAACCCCAGGTTCTGCTTGTGGTGTTTACATGGCTCACATTGGAAGCTACCTTCCTTCTCCTGGGAGTGCGGTGTGGAGGAGGGACGTGGGGCCTGTAATGACCCAGGAAGGTGAGGCTGCTGGGGGAGACAGCTACCTGGCCAGAGTGAGGCATGTAGTGATCAGAGGTGCTGAAGTCTGGGAGGAACCTAATCCTTATGTGGTGAGTAAGACTAGAATAACTTCACCTTCCATCTGCAGGAAGCTACTTACTTGTATTGCAATGGAAGACCTAATGTATTGTAGTTAGTTCACTATTATATGAAATTGTGTGTGTGTGTGTGTGTGTGTGTGTGTGTGTGTGTGTGTGTGTGTGTGTGTGTGTGTGTGTGTGTGTGTGTGTGTGTGTGTGTGTGTGTGTTTGACATTAGACTCCTCCCTTACATGGGTAGGTTGTCATTACTTAAGTTTGGTGGAAGGAAGCATATTATTTTTAGTTATCTATTAGTACATTATTATGTGCTCGTTTTATACCACTGGACTCATTGCTAAATCTTTCAACTGAATAATGTCTGGGGCAGGTCCATATTCATGGCATGACAATATGGTTTTAAGCTATGCCTGAGTTGTGTGGCATGGTGACTGATTACTAGCCAATGGGATCGTATATCTCAGTAATGTGTTTTATGACTGTTCTTTAACCCACTTGACTCTTCTTGCTGAGCATAGAATAATAGTGCCATGTCAGTCTGTCAGACATTTCCCCAGCATAAATATTTGGTAATGTGTGTGACAATAATGTAACTCAATCTGGGAGTGATGGTACATGGTACCTTCATTTTTATGTAAATTAGAATATTGCTCGTTTTTCATTTAATTCCGACATGGTCCATTTTTCATGCAAAAAATTCTAACAGCCTCCATTTATCATGTAAAATTCTAAGAGCCTCCATTTTTCATGTAAAATTCTAACAGCTGCCATTTTTCAAGTAAAATTCTAACAGCCTCCATTTTTCATGTAAAATTCTAGCAGCCTCTATTTCCCTCTTTATTTGTACAGGCGCATGTTTATCATGATACTGTGATCGCAGTCATAGTTGTTCACATTTCTCACCCTCTACATTCATTCATCTCCTATTTACTATTCTCTTTCCCCATATGTGCACTCTCATCCTTTCTTCCCTTCCCTACCCTATTATCTTCCTCCACCCCTCCCCCCTCCCCCTCCCCCTCCCCCTCCAAGGTCTACCGTGTAGATGTCCTGACTGAACGAGACCATTGGTACTTGTTTCGTCGGTACAGCGAGTTCCACTCCCTACACAAGAAGGTTGTTCCAGTGGGTGTGGCCAATGGGTGTGGCCAGTATGTGTTTAAGTGATAATAGTGAAGTGTGGGACATGTGCTGTGCCTGTGAGTCAGTTCATTATCTTTCTCCATCCTTCCCTTCCCCTGCTCTCCCTCTCTCTCCCTCTCTCTCCCTCTTGTATCTTCTTGTTCGTGTAGTTGATGAAACAGTATGGAATAGGGAGTGACCTTCTGCCCCCTAAGAAGATGTCAGGCAACCTCTCCAAGCAGCTAATAGATAAAAGACGGAAACTGCTGGAGCGCTACTTGCAGAAGTTGGTGCACAGTGACCCTCAACTCTCACGCAGTCCTGAGCTGCAAGTATTTCTGGATGTGCCCACACATGTATGTATGTATGTATGTATGTATGTATGTATGTATGTATGTATGTATGTATTCATCTCTATTTGTCTTTATGCCTACATGTTAGAAGAGGAGGGGCTTGGGGAGAGGGTAACATGTGAGTGCTGGAATGTAGTATGTATGATGTTTTATTGTTTCAAACATACTTTGAAGTGTGTAATGCTATTCTTGTTTTTATGCAGCAATATAATACACTGTAGCAGAAAAAGGGGGTTTGTGTGAAATAAAAAAAAAAAAAAATTAAACTGGTTTCACCATTTTGGACGGTGCTGGTCCAGTATTGCATGCTTCATATTACTAATGTGATGTGAGGAAGAATTAATGCAAACTTCAGTTTAAGTTTTAGCAAATATTATTAATATCCCTTACCAAATGAAATGTAGTTGAAATCTGATTCACCCTTAGCACTGGACCCTATTAAGCATAGTAGTGTCAAATAGGCTTCAGTGAATGAGAGGGATGAGTGGGGCATTAGCTGGTCACACTGGTAAGGATTATCTGTGATCCTCCCACTTGAGGGAGCGTCCATATTGTTGCTGTCTGTTGTGTCCTGTTCTATCAGTGGGAGGATCTGGGATTAACCCAATCCACCTGGCACATTGGAATGGCAGGACTGATAGGTAGGATGAGGGTGCTTCTGGGTGAACAGGGGCAATCACAATCCTTCTCTTGGTGTGTGTATGCACTGTGACAGGTGGGTGGGTGGTTGACCTGTGACCTGTGACCTGAGGGGGCTCAGTTCTGGGAAAGTCAATAATGAACCATTTTATACACTATGAGACACACAGACAGACAGACACACACACAGACACACACAGACACACGCACGGATGCACACAGACGCACGCACACACAGACACACACACACACACACAGACACGCACACAATGAAATTGAGTATCATGGTGCTGTCTGTGGGATGGCCTGGGACAGTGTCAACCTCTCCTGGTGTGTAGTGTGCTGCCTATTGTCCAGTGGCTTTGATTACTAGCAGTGCAGGGAGTCATGTGTGCTGGCCTTGTTGTAGAGCATGTCAGAAATGTTACTATGATGCTGTTGTACAATGTGTTGTGATGTCCTCACGTAGTGGGACAACACGGAATCTCTTCAATGCAACTACACTAACACAATCAACCATGGGTTTCATACAAGGGGGGTTGGGGGGAGAAGGGGGATAACACCCTAATTAGATTTCCCTTCCTAGCCTAGATAAAATTTTATAATTGAATGCCATGTAGGGAAACATGTAATATTGCTTGTACCTTATTGTGTATAATGAACCCACGAGTGATGTGTGCCCTTTCACCTCTTCCACTGGTGTTAATATGCTTCCTTATCCTCCTAGAAGTTGGAGAGCTGCCCTAATTTCTTTTCTAGCTCCTTATCTTGGTAACTTATTCACACTTCACAATAATATAGCATAGGAATAAACAAAATTGATGGCACACGATGTTAACATACTTTTCTGAAAATAGTTGATTAGTATTATCTCTGTTCTAAGGATGAGTGAGCGATGTTGCATTATACCATACCATCTTATGAACCAGCCTTTATGCTTGTCAGTATGCACATCTATAGTTGCTTGGTCATGTGATGAATTTATAAATTTCTTTATTTAGGATGTCATCAAAGTGACTGAGATATTGACGAAGCATCTGTATCACCATGGTGATCGTCTGTTACAGGAAGCCACACCCATAGCCCTCAGTATCAATGAGATGTACGCCATTACCCTTCGTCTTCAGCTTCCATTGTGCATGGCAGGTACGATATTATTTGTTGAATTTGTTGTTGCTGTTTTGTGAGGTAACAACAAGGAATTATCTTTGATGGTTTATTTCTTATTTTGACCTTGATCAACATTTTCTCTTTTTTCTCCATATAATATTCCATATTGTTTTGCTATATTGATATCACTCAGTTCCAAAAAAAATTATAATCTATGTATACCTTTAATTAAAGGTTAATTTAATTTAATTAAAGGTTTAATAGCAAGAATGTAACATTTAGACTCCGCAAAAGCAAGGTCGTGGGTATAAGTATGATGACCACACCCATTTATTTCATCTTTTCTTCTCTTCTTCACATGCTTAATCTCCTCCTCTGAGGAAGGATCAAGGGAGCCATGAAGGGTATGACTACTATAGACTGACAGTATCAAACCCTCTACACTATCTAACAGACCAACCTCTCCAAGCCTGCCCAGTGCCATGCATGTGTGGGCCCCATGCTATTGTAGCAGTCACCCCAGGCAATGATCTGGTACCTGTACACATCCCCAATAAGATCTCATAAATTCTATTTAATGGTTGAATGTCTGTGAGGAGACTTCTGTGTCATGGGCAATGTCCTCACTTGGTGATGATGAAGGAATGGAAGATGTTGAAGGAGGACAAGGTAGAAGTACAAGCCTTGAGCCTTGCTTAATGCATTTTTGTTAAAATAGTATCTCTTTGCAGGCCACCAGTGTGAGGGGGATGCCCCTGAACAGAGTTTGTGTGAGTGCTACCCATTTTTAGGTATGGCTTATCAACTTGGGGAAGGGAGGGAGGAAATTTTTGGTGGAGGATATCTTTGGCCTAATGTGGCAGTTGTAGTCACAACCTCTCAGAATATTATTCGCCATGAGCTCTTCTTGGTTGTCATAGGAATTCGTAACCATGCTCCCCCCACAGTAGGGAGAGAGAAATGGCTTCAGAGAGAGGGAGTGCATCCTCAAACAGACCAAACTAGCCTCATTATGGCCGTTGCCATCTGATTGGAAAATTTGATGGCATGGATTGTGATTTGATTTTTTTAAATACCCAAACTAGGTCAATGAATAATGAATCATAACCACTTTGGTTACATTAGCTCAAGAGATTGTGAAGTCACTGACTAAGTAACACCAGTGTGGTATGTGGTATGTAATATGTGGTATGTAATATGTGATATGTAATATGTGGTATGTAATATGTGGTATGTAATATGTGGTATGTCTTGCAAGCACTTAGACACTGTTTTTACATTATTAATTAATGCAGATTTAAGTTGGACTTGATAGGGCAAGGGCTAAGGTGGCTAAGATAATTGGTGTGGTTGGTGCAATTACTTTTTGGAAGAAAATTACATGTAGTCTGGCCATTGCCATCTGATTGGAAAATTTGATGGCATGGATTGTGATTTGATTTTTTTTAATACCCTAACTGGGTCAATGAATAATGAATACATACGTACAAGATGATATAAAAAAATGTAGTAGAGTAGAGATGAAGAGGATTAGTTAGCAGGGTTGATGATACACTTCAGCCGGCACCAAATCTACTGGTGATATCATCCTGAAGGCATGGCCAATTGATGATCTGACTCCACACACACCCACCTAGAACCTACCTAGAACCTAGAAGCTGCCCATGGTACAAAGTACCATGATGGCAGTGTCCTGGATGAATCCAGGACCAATGGCAATAAACTTAGCTTATGATGGCATCACACAGAAATGTTGGTGTCTGGTCAGATCTCCTTGTCTTCGAAATTTTCTTCCATAGGCACAACTTAGTGTTCTTAATTCAGATTGCTTGTTAGCTGAGCAGGTCTTCCATAGCCTGGATGTTGAATTTTCTCTACACCATCTAAACACAGATGAAACCACCCCTTCCTGTCCTGGCACAACTCATACCATCTATTATACACACCAATTGCCTGCAAATCCACTTTCAGAACATCCCTCCACCTCTTCTTTGCCCCATGGCATGGTCTCTTCATGTTAAGCTCCCCAAACAACAATCTATTTGGAAGCCTTTCTTCATCCATGTGACCCACATGACCCAGCCATCTTAAACGCTGCTCCAGAATGATATCAGAGATGGAGTGCTGCAAGCCAAACCTATGTGATAGGCTTTGAGATGTTAATCTTTTATTCCATTGTTGGTACCTCGTCACACCCAGGATTGTCCGAATACAATGGTTATGAAAAGAATTCAAACGTCTTGTATGCACAGCCTTCATTGTCCAAGTTTCAGCTCCATACAGTAATACAGCTAGAACAACTGCCCTATACACTGCTCTCTTTGTGGCCAATGAGAGGTCTTTGTTCTTAAATACTGGCACCCTCAAACATCCAAATGCTCTAGCTGCCCTAGCAATTCTTCTAGTCACTTCACTAGTGATCTCCCCATCTCTTGAGATGTTAGCACCCAAGTATGTGAAATCCTGGACTACATCCACAGAGCCACCCTCCACCTGCACTGGTCTGACATCACTCTCATTCAATCCCTCACCAACAACCATCCCTTTTGTCTTCTCAGTACTCACAGTCAGCCCCCATTCACTTGCCACTTTTACAAACTCTGCTGCTACTGACTCAAAACTATCCCGAGAGGTTGCATACAGTGCCACATCATCAGCAAACTGGGACTCAGTTACTCTCATCTCACTCAATCTAGACTTAGCTGTGTGGTCCCCAACCAACTTCCTACCATGCTTATATAACACACTCACTCCTGCACCACTACTCCTATTGCGCCAATCAGCCACCATAGCACTAAAGTAGATATTAAATAATGTGAGTGCCAGGGTACATCCCTGCCGTAAGCCATTCCGGACCTCAAACCTATCAGTTACAGTCGAACCCACTCTAACCTCAGCATGCATCCCCTCATGGAAAGACTTCACAACATTCAACATTTTTTCTGGCACACCATACTTCTCTAGGACCTTCCATAGGGCTTGCCTGGGCACTGAATCATAAGCCTTCCTCAAGTCTACAAACAACACATACAATGATTCGCCATGTTCCCTCGCTTTCTCCACAAGCTGTCTAGCAAAAAAAATCATGTCTGCACAACCACGCCTTTCGTGAACCCACTCTGTGACTCTGGCAGAATTTTTTCAGCAATCACTTGCAATCCTCCCTGTACAATTCTGCCTAGTACCTTCCCTACCACATCCAACAAACTTATTCCATGCCAATGGTCACACTGCTTCAGGTCACCTTTCTTTGGGATTGGAACAACCACTGTGTCCTGCCAGTCTCTCACCACTTTACCTTCTTCCCACACCTTCTGCATCACCTCCAGCATTCTATCCCACAGATCTACACCACCATGGAGGATTAAACACACACAAAAACACACACACACACACACACACACACACACACACACACGCACACGCACACGCACACACACACGCACACGCACACACTGGATTGCTTGAACGTAATAAACTGAATGAAGTGTTGCACCTCAGCCAGTTCACTGTGAAACTGTATGGTTGGTCCCATTTATTAGCAAGAGGGGAAGCTAGTATCTTATAGAAAAATGTGGCTTCCTTGGCTAAACCACCTGTTGCTGATAAAACCAAGGGTGTGAATGACGCATATTCTATTTCATGGACTCTCTGCTCATAGGCCCTCTTCTTTTTGAGGTCTTGCCACTTATTGAGGCTTTCGTTCTTCCTAGAAGGTGCATGGAGGTTGAATACTCTTACATCCAAGAACATTGTTTTGAACCTGCATCTCCAGAAACCATTTTCGGACGTGTCCAATCTTGCACCCTCCATGGTGTTTGCTGAATGTCTAGCCATTGCTTCAGTAGTGATTTTCTGCAGATCAGGTTCAACCCTGAAATTGGTGCACACTTCTGTCAACAGGGTAGCGGTTAAATTTCTAATCTCATTGTGGTGCAATGAGGGGAAGCCCCCATGAGGACAGGAGAGTGCATGTTCAACAGAAAAGGTGATCCCACCTTCATATGTGGTTAGTATCCTTCAGAGGGCCCATTCCCCCCCTCCTCCAAAAAAATGGAAGGAAAGGAATAGAAAGTGAAGAAATATTCAGTACTAGAAGGTGAAAGTTGGAGTTAATCTCACTTTGGTGAAGGGGAACCCCCTTATTATGACCTGTGTGCCACAGGTCGAAGGGCATCATAAATCCACTTATGGAAACACAAGAGTTTGTTGTTAGCTGTTATAACTAATACTCTTACAGTTTGGAAACCCACAATTCTGTAAATCTTACCACAACTTGAGCCTCATTTTAAGTGTTCTAAAAAAATATTAGCCTGGTCTAAAAAAAACAACATTATCTATATATGTAAAGTTGGTGTGTCCGTTAGTGCTCGAGATCAATGCTGCTAGGTTTGTTCGAAACTGAACAAAATTCAGTATGAATATTGAGAGGGTTCGGCATGAGGTTATTCATCAGACACTTCTACTTTTTTTTTAAAAAGTGGTTCCACTGATGAGGAAAAAAGAAATTGAGTTTCCATACTAAAAAAAGCCTGAAAAACAATGTCTTGGTGGTCAAAGTAAAGTTCCAGGTTTGGTATTAGTTTTTTCTCCTATTCTTCGCCCCCTTTTTTCCGGTGTTTTTTTTCTTCCTCATTCTACTTTTTTACTTTTCATTCGACTCAGGTTTAAAATAGTATTTGTATCATATGCAGTCTACTACTGGGGCCAATAGGCTCAATTTTAAATCCACAGAGTCAAGATAGATATCGAGAGAAAGGGAATCACGTCTTGGTTTGCTTAATTAATTTTGAAAATATTAATTTTGAAAATATTAATTTTGGGCTTCATCAGCTGTATTAAACAGCAGTTACATTTGTAAGGTTCGGGCAGGGGGGACGAAGGGATTGGAGTGGCATGCTTTATGGCAGCTCTGAGCACCTATCCTCAATATAATACAGAGACAGCAAATATTAATGACAAAGGAGGTAGTTAAAGGGTAAATAGCACCTAGCATTGTTTTAAAGGAGAAAATATTCCCTTATAAACAACAGTCCACTCTGGACTGAAAATTAAAAAGGTACTTGGAATTTATTTCAAAGGAACTAAAAAAGTAAAGAATTTTGGATTTTATTTCCAGATTTTCTAGAGTGAGGTGGCTATGAGTTGGTGGCATAGCACTATCATTCATTGGGCGAAGACCATACTACCAAGCTTCACACATGGGGTGCTTTATGTGGAAGCCTCTTACACAGACAGTGCAGGACAACTCCAGGAATGTTGTCTACCCTGACTGAGGCTATTACAGTAAGAATCCCGCACAGGGTGCAGGTACCTCTGCTAGTGTTTTAATAAAAAATATATATATAGTAATTATTTGCCACAGGTCTCACTGTGGGACTGCTCTTGTTCTTATAGCAGTCATTCTGGCAGACATGTCAAAGTCCTTCTTTCCTTTGCTAGGCCAACTCCAGGAAAAGTGTGGACATTTTTTGGACAACCTGTTGCTCTTGTCTCGTCCCTTGTCTCTCCATGACGTGCCTAGCCATGGATCACTGCTTGTTGCACTCACTTGCTATAGTCACATGACGTGCCTAGCCACTGATCACTGCATGTTGCACTCACTTGCTATAGTCACATGACTAGAAGGCAGTGAAGTAATCGCAAGTGCCACTCTTGTGGGGTGGTTTCTCAAAGGAATGAGGGACACTTTATTTTTCCTTATCTTGTGCTATTGGCAGCAATTAATGTAGTTATCTATCAAATTACAAGTAGTCTTTCAGTTCTTCTCATTTACATTTTCTGAAAGAGGATGACATCTTTACTAAGGATAGGTTGCTGACTTAACATGCCAGAGTCCAGTCAACTCTGGAAGATCCATAGCTGATTTGCATCCTGTCTCTCTCTGGAATATTAACTTATTTGAATATCTATTTGAGCTGTTGGAGGAATCTAAACATATCCATGTCATTCATAATTAGCAGGTACTGTGGTGTATGTTGGGGCATTGTACATGGGAGTTTATAGTACTCACAATCAACGTAGTATTTCCATGTTATTTATCATTTAGAACGGATATTGATAGCGTTATTGTTGACACTTATTCCTTTTTAAGTATATTTAGTGGAAGTTTATAATCAGTACACCAATGGAAAGCTCATGAAATAGACACGTTTGTATTTTTCCCCAATGCACTTGGCACACAAATTAAAAAATATTGTGAATTATTTATGAGGATTGAAGCTTACCTTTACCCTTTTTGTTGGGCGAATTTACTTTCATGTTTCCTATTTTGTAATGTTGGAGAAGAGTTAGGAGGGCAAACTCTCCAGACCTCATGGCTGAGTGGTGTACTGATCATGGACTACTACAATCACTTCTCGTTGACAGTTGTTTGTTAGTTATTGCATTTTCAGGGAGACTTAATAAACTAGTAGTAGCAATAATACTAATAATAATAATAATAAGATAACAATACAATGTACGAACATGTTGTGTTGTGTTTTTGTTTGTTTGTTTATTTGTTTGTTTATTTGTTTGATCATTTACGAACTTTTATATTGTGTGATTATCAGACCTGGCAGACAAGACTACGGACCCCGCCCACTTGTATGGGTTTATACACCAGCTGAAGCGTCTGCGAGTCAGCCCTCCCCCTCTACCCTGCTCAGTATCCTGCATGACCTTCGACCTCTCGCCATTCCGATCTCTGAACATACTAAAAGTGAGAGTGATATGCCAAACCAAGATGGCTTCTCTGTTTCTTCTCAAGAGAAACCCACCCCCTTACCCAAGGGAAAAAATAGAAGTTTAATTGTTCCGTCATGTTCCTCCCACCCTCCCTTCCCTTCTTCTCCACAGCTGGATTATATACAGATGTCGCAGGTGGACGGTCTGCAGGTGATTCAACAGCAGTTGAAGAGTCTGACCATCCAGTGGTCACTCCACTCACTGGAAGAACTGCTTGTGGAAGGTGTGGAGGAGAGGAGGCGTGGCCTGACATTGCCTGGGGGCGGGACTGGGGCAGTCGGGGAGTCCCCCAGAAGCCCCTCGCTTACAATTGCAGAGAATAACTGGAGGCTTACATCCACTGCTAAGCTTACCAATTCCAGGTAAAGGGTTAACACTGTATGAATTTTTTTCCATTGTTTTTTCTTCCTCAATTACACTATTCATGCAACATACCTTCATGTAACATCTCTGCCACCATGCAACACATACACACACACGCGCACACACACACACACACACACACACACACACACACACACACACACACACACACACACACACACACACACACACACACACACACACACACACACAGGGTACTGGTGCAATCCTGGTACAAGCTGCACACACTCATTCTCTCTCACAATTACATCACTCATCTGGACAACTCTCTGCAATTTTTACCTGTGCTCCGTGAGGTAATTAACCCTTTACCAGATACATTTTCCCCCTCCTCTCACGTTTTTTGACCACTTTTGATCTGTTTCAATAGTTATTTACATATTAAGATAGACCTTTACCTAATGGTTGTGTTTTGTGATGTGGGTAGTCTAATTTCTTGAAACATTGATCATGACCAGTAAGATTTTCCATCCATTACCATTTCTCGTATTCCAAGTTTGCCATCACTCTCTCTATATGATTATTATCTTTGTCTGTATTCCTCTCCAGCTGACATTGAGCCACAATTCCCTCCAAGTTCTGAGCTTGCCCTTTCTCTGCCTGCCAAGCCTGGAGATACTGAATGTGTCCCACAACCAGATCCACGCCATAGATGACAAGGGAAAGGTAAGCCACACCCCTTAGCCACTGCCATCCATAAAACTGCAATATATATTCGCAGTATTCATTATTAATTTAGTAATGGTTATTGTTTAACCCTTTCATTGATAATTTCCTTACTATTAGTGTTTTTTTTTTTGTATATATTCACAAGACCAGGAAAATGAGTCCCAATTCCTAGCGAATCAACATTTGTGATAGCAGTTGAGCTCAAGAGCACATTGGCAAATCATTACTTGTTGCCTGTTAGTTACAACTAACAGTATGGATGTGCACAATGTCTTCAGATACAGAAAGTAGACAAAAGTAAATAACTTCCTCTCTTAGCTCTAATTGGACCTTTAGAGAGTGCGACATTTTGCTTTGTATACGACAGCCGTGCTTGTGTTTCAATTACATGAAATCTTTGAGATGATCTTTAGGATTGCCTGAACTATCACTGAGGACCTCACTTCCTGGGGCTGTCATGTGGTGCAGGAATACTATGCACCACCACCAGAGCCCAGTGCCCACCATGCAATGTGAGGGTTGATAGTGTTGTCCGCATGTCTGCTATCAGACATCATGCTAAAGCCACTGTTCTTAAGCACTGAACTTCTCTGCTGTCTGTACACCAATATTTGTTTGTGTGTGTGTTTTTTTGTTTTGTTTTTTTAAATTCAGCACTGGAAGTTAGAATGAAATGGCAAATAGTCCCTCCCTTTTCTTCCCACCACCCCCACCCCACATATAAGAGTAAAATTTGTAAGTGTAGGGCTAACTGTTCTGTCAGGCCAAGTTGCCACTTGTAAACTTGTAGATGAAGTCGCCATTAGTAAACCTGGAGCTCTCACTGGGTATACAGTCAGGACCACACATGCTCGTGGATGTCATAGAGAGGACAATGTGCAACTGAATGTGTCTCCCAGACATTTGCTGCCCAAATGTTCAATGTAATTAATCCTCATTAGATGCTTTCAAGTGCATGTTAGTGTGTAAAGTGAACCCACACTCATTGAGGGTGATGAATATAGAAAGGTTTCCACATGAACCAAGTGATGTACATGTGTCTTGCATGATTCTTCTCATCTGTAACTAGCTACTAACTGGCCATTTTTGTGACAGTATTTTGCCTTCCAGCGTTACAATGTTACCTAGTTATTGCTCCGTCACCTAGAGGAGAGGAGCTCTCTAGACAACCAGAAATAGAGATTAAAGTTTTGGACTAAGAAATGGAATATTTTGTGTATTGTATTTAAATATCTTAATAATTTCTCCACTTTTTGTCTATATGCCCTTTTATATATCCTGTTATGTATTGGATTGACCACACCCACCTGACCATTATAAGCTGATCTGTACCCATGTTTTGTGCAGGTGTTGGAGGGAATCACGCATCTCAATCTCTCTCACAATCGTCTCTATTCTCTTGACGGGATCAAAGGCTTTGTAGGCGTGTATAAACTCAATCTTGCCTTCAACCGCCTTGTCTCAAGTGCTGATATCAGTAAAATGGTCCGTCTACGCCGACTGAAGAATCTCAAACTAACAGGTATGTACATGAGGGGACACACAGAGAGAGAGAGAGAGAGATAAATGTAGAGCTCAGAGAGGTCGACTGAAGAAGTCGGTGAAGATTACATGCAACCTTCTGTTGTGATTGTGTAGGCCAAAGGTGTTCTCATGGATTAGTTCAACCTGAGCATTGACTTGCATGAATAAGTGTGGTATTGATCTAGTGCAAGTTCAGTGTGTTGTCGTGACGATGGGCTGATGTACGTGCTACCATCTCTCACCTCCCATATTCTTGCAAACATTGCATGCCATTTTATTGAGTTGTCTGTTCTTTAGTGTCTCATCCTGTAATGATGTTATTGTTGTTGTTTAATTTGTGGTATCCAGGCAACCCGATATCCAGCACTAGTGCCTGTCGCTTGGTGGTGTTGGCCAAGTTCATGCACAAATCTAGATCGGTAAGGTGTGGTTACATATATTTTTAAAATTGCTAATTAGTTCCAGGTCAGTATGTTGCAGCTTTATATTTAATGGTGCTCACTTGCTGTCTTTCCCTCCTTTATCCCCTCTTCCCTCCTTCCCTTCTTCCTCCCCCTTCGTCCCTCCTTCCCTCCCCCTTCGTCCCTCCTTCCCTCCCCCTCCTTCCCTTTACATCTCATTCTGTAGATTTTATTGGATGAAAATGAAACATCTTCCAAAGAGCAGGTAATTATGTACTGTCAAAAAAATACCTGAAGTTCGTAGTTACTTGAGCAGTTTAAAATGCATACGTCATGCACACACGCTCACTCGCTCATCCACCCACATATACGCATTCACCCACACACACTCACCCACTCACACATATGCACACACCACACACACCACGCACGCACACACACATTCTCTCACTCATATCCACACGCACGCGCACGCACGCACGCACACACACACACACACACACACACACACACACACACACACACACACACACACACACACACACACACACAAGGTAATTCTAATGCATTTTAACATGAATTGGATATAGATCCTTGAATAATGTAAAGAGTGCTTCAGTCTTTGTACTTATTAAAAGAGAGGCTACAGGAATTGCTTGGTTGTTCTCTCACCAAGTGTGAACACAAGCATGTCTGTCCCCACAAACTGCCTGCATGCAGAACCTTTCCTCTCCTGATAATTCCTCCACTTCACTACCGCAAAATATCAGGCCATCCTTTACAGGTCATGTGGTTTCACACTCCTTAGGTATGGCTTTTCCTGTCACATGTATACTATGTACTATCACTTCTTGTTGCCAAACTGGATCAATGTGTACTGAAATACTATGTAGCTGGCCCTTCATTATTCCGTGGAATCTCTGCAGTTGTAGATATGCTGTGCTCCTGAGTGGTCCAGGCCATGCCACTTGAGTCATGCACGGCCATGTATGAATATGTTATATCAATCTTAGAATGGCGTGTGGTAATCAGCTTGTGAGTAGACTAGAGCTAAGCATTTGATCCTCTTTAGTGCTTTTCGAGTGAGTTAAAGATGTGACCAGTGTTCTTGGGCAGTCAGTGTGCATGTATAGAGTTACCTCTTGGACTTCCCAGGTAATTTTTGGAGGATGTAGTGTGCAGTGACAGTGAAGTATTGAAGTTGCTCAAGAAAAGAAAACCCCCATAAGACATATGAAATGATATTCTGATAGTGTAACTTTCAGTAAATACATGTAGAGGTGATAGAGAACCCTTGTCTAATCTGGTTAGATTACAGAAAACTTAAGTACCTCTGCAGTATTGATTGGATTACAGAAAAACTTAGTATCTCTGCAGTATTGTACGGTGTAACTGACAAGAATTAGCAGTTATATTGTGTTATAACTGCTCCTAATTTCATTGCCGCAGTCTAAGATCGAGGCCTTCACTGCTAGATATGGTACCGAGCCTGAACTCTGGCCTATTGCCAAGCCACTGGTGAATCTAGAGCGTGCAATGTCCGTCCATCAAGGTTCCATTCCACACCGTGACAGAGGAGATCCCACGCAGAGACCACACCCTTTGTCTGTGAGTGAGCCAGGCTTAGGACCTCAACGACGTCATCTCGGCCCAACATCTCCCTCCACACCTCATATGGATCTGTCATGGCAGGTGAACACAACCCTTCTCCTCATCCTCTTACTACCCCTTCCTTCTACTTACCCTTTCCACTCCCTCACTTCTATGCTCTCCCCTCCCTCACCCCTCTCTCTCCATCTCCCCTCCCTCACTCCCTCCCCCCTCTCTCCATCTCCCCTCCTACCTACCATCGTCTCCTTCCCTCCTCTCTCTCTCTGCTCACTTCCTACCAACTCCTCCCTGTTTCACTAACCTTTCAATCTTCTGGTTCCGATGCATAATGCTTGGATGTTGACGTCATTGCTATGGCAACATGCAGGCTCACAGTCAACAGTCCAGTCGACACGACCAACCACAATACTCCTCCAATCTCCATGGCAGGAACAGCGGTGGTGGTCATAGCATGGATGACCACTCCCCTATGCCACACCCCCTACCAGATACCGCTACTAAGTCTGAGCGGTCTTCACTTGATGGTCTCTCCTTGTCCAGTTCAACTGTGTCAGAGCGGTCCTTTCCAGCCTCAACACCACGTGCTCACCGCCCCTCTTCTGAAGGGCCACGTCCAACTCCTGTGAGGCCACAGGTGCTATCTGGTAGGCTCCGCCCGGCATCCAGCTTCAATACCATCAGGAAGAATGACTCATACTGCACTGTGCCAGATGAAGAAAGGTATTCTGTGGGTGTGACACATCACATTGGAGCTAGAGTAGAAAGTGGGCAGCGTCAATTTCCTCGCTCTGATCCTGATGGCCAATCAGAAATCTCGGAAACAGCACCTGACCTATTGTCACATCATCCTCTCTCTTCTAATTCTGCTCCCCCACACCGGCTGTCTATCAAGTCTCGTTCTTCTGTCTCCCCACTACCCCGCACATCACCCTCCACTCTCACACATCAACCCAACGAGGGAGGAGTAGCCGCTCTGAGGAGAAGTCGGTCAGGCCCAGCACAGGTCGTGACCCCTGCTATGATCCAGTCTGCACTGGATGCACTTGAAGGAATACAAGATAAAGCGACACCCATCTCACTCTGCCCACACCACATATCACTGGACTCAGCATCGAGGCAGAGCCCTGTTTTGCCTGAGGATGTTACCACCGCTCTAACCGCCTGGATCAGCTCCCAAAGTCTCCACATGGCGGGTGTGTCTGGGTATTCCTCTCGCTCAAGTGTACCTCAAACACCCTTGGTGACTCCGCCCCCCACCCCGAGGCATGTGTTTTCTAGCGAGGATTCCCCTGGCAATGGAGATGTCAAAGGTCGTCAGGGCATATCTGCAGGTGATTTGATCTCAGCTCTTGCAACGCTTATGGGTCTGAAAGAGGAGAAGACTCCAAGTTCCCAGGGCTCTCGTGTTTGTTCTGTGCCTGCGTGCACACCGAGGGAAGGACTGAACGAGTGGACCAAGTTGGGAATCCATCCAGAGGAGGTGATAGAAGCACTGTCCGCACTCACTATACAACAGGTGAGGTCTGTAAGGAACAGGGACGAATCTAAGCACCATTTAATTAGAGCATATTGGGCAAAACCTATTTTGTGTGGGTGTGTGTGGGTGGGTGAGTGGGTGGGTGTGTGTGTGATGGGCAGGTGGGCGTGGGTGAGTGAGTGTGTTTGCAAAACTCATGTTATGGTTAATGTGTATGTACAAATTTTCTTGATTGTAAAGTACGGTTCAGAATCAATTAACATGATTAACTTTGGAATGTGCACACCTTTAACTATTCTATTTACACTTTCGATGATAGCCACTGTCTGATTTTCGTATCCAAAAATACTAAACTGTTTTATCAGAATTTTTTATTAGCCACCAATAGCCACCAATTGAGCATAAATGTACTATGTTATGAATGTGGTCACAGTCTTTTCCTCTTTTACCTTAGTAAATTATCACTGCAAGAGTGTTTATACCAATTTGAGCACTCTAAATTTTCCCATTGGGAAAGGTGATTTCCTTGTATTCATGCTTTTTTGTAACTTTTGGATCTTTAGCAATATGTTTCTACCTGCAGGAAGAAGAGGAAGAGGACGACAGCCATAAGATCTTCAGCAAGGAATCTGCCACAGTGTCCCTTGAGCAGTCAGGTACTGAGGAAATCTCTTCCAAGATCGAGGCTGCTGGTGCCCCAACTGTCTTCTCCGACAACACTTCCTCCGTCCATCTTAAGGGGGCAACATCTGAAACGTGTGAAGTAGATTTGGAAAGGGATAGCTCTGAGACTTCTAATGAAGATAGTGATGTGGAGGATGTTGCTATGGCGCCATCTTTTGAAGAGGCGGGGTCATTCAGAAACAACAAGATCAGTTCAACTTCTGAGCCAGAGTTTGCAATGCTAGACCCATTCTTATCGGGGCAGCCCCTAGGAAGTGACGATTCTACCAGGAATGTCAATTCATTGGGAAATGAAGACCCATTAGAAAATGTGGACCCCTTAACTTACGATAGCACCGGAGAGCATGTGAACGAAAATGTTAATCTCTCACACACGTCAACATCATCTTCTCAGGCTGTTGATGGAATAGAAGAGGAAGAGTTGCTTCCTCAGTGTGGTAATGGTGATGGTGACACACAGCAGCCATCTCACATCTCTTTGTCCGAGGATACAGTGGAGGGGGTGGAGCCTCCAGCTGTAAGTCACACACAACAGTGTGCCACGAACAGTGGAGGAGTGGGTGGAGGAGTGGGTGGAGAGCGCTCTAGTCCATTAGAGAGTGTTCTTTATTCAGACTGATTTTGAATTTATTTCGTAACTATTGGTGTGTATTTTATGTGGCTGGATATCTTGCATAGAAAAATGATGATTTTCAGCAAATGCTATGATTTTTAGCAAATGTTTTACTTGGCCACAGCTATGGAATATAATATGATTTTTTTTTTAAGTGAAGAAAAAAAAAGAAAATAAAAAAGGAAAGGTATTTGTAATGAATAGAATTACAGTAATTGTATAACAAAGAGCAAAAAATATCAGGTTTTCATATTATACTAGCGAAAAACTCATCCTATTTCGGCCCAACTTTGGTGGACTGTAGTCACACATGTGTCTGCTTTGATGACATGTAGACTTTTAAGGCAAAAATGAACGTGATCAGGTCAAAAAGTTTTTTTGAATTACCATTTTGCCATTTTTTAAGCTTTACACACAGAGGGAGAGGTGTGGCCAGATGGGACCCACCCTATGTTATTTGTAGAGTTAAGTTGCGTCTGCATGCCAGGTTTTAGGTTTGTAGTTTCAATCCTTTTTTTTTTTTTTTTTCCCTGGCAAAAGTACCATTTTTGGCTTATTTTTAATATAGAAAGGGGTGTGACCATATAGATATGCTGATGACATTCCCTTGGTGACACTGATTCTAAATATATATGGGTTTGTGTATCTAACTTGAAGCATGATTCATGGATAGACAGACGGGCAGACAGACAAACACTATTCGTACTTTAGAGTATAGATACCTATTAAATCTTACTTATGTCTCACTTTGTCTGAGTTGCAGGATTGAGGGAACTATAAACAGATTGGGATGAATTTGGCTAGGGTTTGGCATAGGTCCATCAGCAAAACAAACGGCCCCCTTCTGAGTAACTGCACTGTTGGAATGTGAAGTTGTAATTTGATTCCATTCAAAAGGATATTACGAGAGGAAGTCATGTTTACAAACTACACTGTAATCTGATCACAATGATATAACAGGCAGAGTCCAAAAGAACACGTATGATTTAATATTGCCTTAACCCTGTCTTCCTGTTACAGCACAGCCCTCTCAATGATGGGTAAGGGTTTTCATAATAATGGCAAAAATATAAGAAATGGAGCAATGTTCACAACCCCAGCCATCCTTTGAGATCCCTTCTTATATAAGTTATGCAAACTGAATAAGCTAGTAAGTTTGTAAGTTTTTAAAACCAAGTCTCAATTGAACTTGCAATAAGGTTATAAAAATTTTAAAAAAAGAAGAATTTAAATAGCTGAAACAATACAATACTGCTGATGATGTCTGGCCATGGGGAAGGGGAGCTTAATTCACCTGTATCAAACATAATATTTATTCAAATTATACTGGGGAAGCCATAAATCATTATTAATTTCTTTATATTCTTTTTGAAAACAGGCTTCATGCTGTTATTTCAGTAATTAAGCTTTACTGTGAGTGTATTGAAAGTTTGTTGAACCATACTGTCCAAGAGGATCACTCTAACATTTATAAAAATCAGCTATATTCTTATATTGAAACTAGATTCAGTTTTTGTCCAGTTGTTTTAGCAGATTTCTCCATCCCTGTTCTGGCAGAGCTCTCCCTCCAGCTATATGATCTATTCCATCCCTACTTTTTAAAATTTAATATGCAACTTTTGGTTTCTTATTTTATGCATGCACATTATTCTGTATAAGTATGTATATTATTGTCTTGTTGGGAAGCACATCTCATAGGTTAATCTGTTGACCTTCTGTGCAACCCTTTTTGAAAAAAAAAATAAATAAATTCAATCAACCATTCATTCAATCAATCAATCAATCAATCAATCAATCAATCAATCAGATCCTCCTCCCTCTAATTAATTTATCCTGTACACCATGTATCTGTCCTTGAGGCGTGAATAGCTGGGAGCGAGATTTCGGGCTGAAAGCCAAGATTCTGGCAACCTGAGATTTCATCTCGAACTGATAATGCTCACAGTGGATAGATCAAAATGGAAGAGGTGGACGGAGAGGAAGAGGCTTTAAGTTATGACAATGATATTATAACCTCGAACACAAGCTGCCCTTCCTCCTGCCCCAGCGAAGGATCCTAGGTCGAAGGCCAAATACAACCCTATATCCAGACTTCTGTTCTGGTAAGCATTTGAAACTGCATGTACTCATCGCTTGAAGCCATCTATATTATTGTCAATGTGACTACTACCTGTGTATTTCTGTGTCACAAGCCTGGTTTTGTAGATAAAGGAATCTTGCCTTCAATGTTTCTGCTTGCACTAAGCTCAGCAAATCCAGGATCTGTCCACTAAGCAAGGAGACATTGTGATATTAGCTTATAATCAGAGGACACACAGGAAGCCTTCCAGATTTTCTAGGAGTATGCTCTGCATTTTATCTTTGGTGAGTGCAATGATTCAGATTGGTCTCCTTGCATAAAGATGGAATACTCATTGAGCAAAACTTTAGATGATGAGAACATGCTCTGGCTGCAACAAATAGAAGAGATCATTGAAACTTTTATTGGTGCTGGCCTTGGCAAGATTGCTATTTGCCATGTTGGAAGGCAATATACCTGAGCTATGAATTTTAATAGAAATTGAAGAAAATCACTAGTATTTTGTGTTCTCTCAGGGGATTCCAAAACATCGTATGAGAGTAAGTTACCTCTGCAAATCTTTCCAAAGACCCATGCTCCTGGAGTCCATCAAAGAGTGGATTTGGAATCTTGTGCTGCTCCAGGCGTGCTTGGGAGACATGATACTTTACATGAGAAACACTTTTGGTCCATACTTGAGCAAATTACTCGACTTCTAACTTTATCTTTGTTCACTACTCAGATATTGACCTGTTTGCGCATAATGCTGTATGATATCTGAGGCTTGGAAGGGAAAGGTTGATGAGGTGATTTACTAAGAGGTGATTTTCTAAGAGGTGATTTTCTAAGAGGTGATTTTCTAAGAGGTGATTTTCTAAGAGGTGATTTTCTAAGAGGTGATTTTCTAAGAGGTGATTTTCTAAGAGGTGATTTTCTAAGAGGTGATTTTCTAAGAGGTGATTTTCTAAGAGGTGATTTTCTAAGAGGTGATTTTCTAAGAGGTGATTTTCTAAGAGGTGATTTTCTAAGAGGTGATTTTCTAAGAGGTGATTTTCTAAGAGGTGATTTTCTAAGAGGTGATTTTCTAAGAGGTGATTTTCTAAGAGGTGATTTTCTAAGAGGTGATTTTCTAAGAGGTGATTTTCTAAGAGGTGATTTTCTAAGAGGTGATTTTCTAAGAGGTGATTTTCTAAGAGGTGATTTTCTAAGAGGTGATTTTCTAAGAGGTGATTTTCTAAGAGGTGATTTTCTAAGAGGTGATTTTCTAAGAGGTGATTTTCTAAGAGGTGATTTTCTAAGAGGTGATTTTCTAAGAGGTGATTTTCTAAGAGGTGATTTTCTAAGAGGTGATTTTCTAAGAGGTGATTTTCTAAGAGGTGATTTTCTAAGAGGTGATTTTCTAAGAGGTGATTTTCTAAGAGGTGATTTTCTAAGAGGTGATTTTCTAAGAGGTGATTTTCTAAGAGGTGATTTTCTAAGAGGTGATTTTCTAAGAGGTGATTTTCTAAGAGGTGATTTTCTAAGAGGTGATTTTCTAAGAGGTGATTTTCTAAGAGGTGATTTTCTAAGAGGTGATTTTCTAAGAGGTGATTTTCTAAGAGGTGATTTTCTAAGAGGTGATTTTCTAAGAGGTGATTTTCTAAGAGGTGATTTTCTAAGAGGTGATTTTCTAAGAGGTGATTTTCTAAGAGGTGATTTTCTAAGAGGTGATTTTCTAAGAGGTGATTTTCTAAGAGGTGATTTTCTAAGAGGTGATTTTCTAAGAGGTGATTTTCTAAGAGGTGATTTTCTAAGAGGTGATTTTCTAAGAGGTGATTTTCTAAGAGGTGATTTTCTAAGAGGTGATTTTCTAAGAGGTGATTTTCTAAGAGCTGATTTTCTAAGAGGTGATTTTCTAAGAGGTGATTTTCTAAGAGCTGATTTTCTAAGAGGTGATTTTCTAAGAGGTGATTTTCTAAGAGGTGATTTTCTAAGAGCTGATTTTCTAAGAGGTGATTTTCTAAGAGCTGATTTTCTAAGAGCTGATTTTCTAAGAGCTGATTTTCTAAGAGGTGATTTTCTAAGAGCTGATTTTCTAAGAGCTGATTTTCTAAGAGCTGATTTTCTAAGAGGTGATTTTCTAAGAGCTGATTTTCTAAGAGCTGATTTTCTAAGAGGTGATTTTCTAAGAGCTGATTTTCTAAGAGCTGATTTTCTAAGAGGTGATTTTCTAAGAGCTGATTTTCTAAGAGCTGATTTTCTAAGAGCTGATTTTCTAAGAGCTGATTTTCTAAGAGCTGATTTTCTAAGAGCTGATTTTCTAAGAGCTGATTTTCTAAGAGCTGATTTTCTAAGAGCTGATTTTCTAAGAGCTGATTTTCTAAGAGCTGATTTTCTAAGAGCTGATTTTCTAAGAGCTGATTTTCTAAGAGCTGATTTTCTAAGAGCTGATTTTCTAAGAGCTGATTTTCTAAGAGCTGATTTTCTAAGAGCTGATTTTCTAAGAGCTGATTTTCTAAGAGCTGATTTTCTAAGAGCTGATTTTCTAAGAGCTGATTTTCTAAGAGCTGATTTTCTAAGAGCTGATTTTCTAAGAGCTGATTTTCTAAGAGCTGATTTTCTAAGAGCTGATTTTCTAAGAGCTGATTTTCTAAGAGCTGATTTTCTAAGAGCTGATTTTCTAAGAGCTGATTTTCTAAGAGCTGATTTTCTAAGAGCTGATTTTCTAAGAGCTGATTTTCTAAGAGCTGATTTTCTAAGAGGTGATTTTCTAAGAGGTGATTTTCTAAGAGGTGATTTTCTAAGAGGTGATTTTCTAAGAGGTGATTTTCTAAGAGGTGATTTTCTAAGAGGTGATTTTCTAAGAGGTGATTTTCTAAGAGGTGATTTTCTAAGAGGTGATTTTCTAAGAGGTGATTTTCTAAGAGGTGATTTTCTAAGAGGTGATTTTCTAAGAGGTGATTTTCTAAGAGGTGATTTTCTAAGAGGTGATTTTCTAAGAGGTGATTTTCTAAGAGGTGATTTTCTAAGAGGTGATTTTCTAAGAGCTGATTTTCTAAGAGCTGATTTTCTAAGAGGTGATTTTCTAAGAGCTGATTTTCTAAGAGCTGATTTTCTAAGAGGTGATTTTCTAAGAGCTGATTTTCTAAGAGCTGATTTTCTAAGAGCTGATTTTCTAAGAGCTGATTTTCTAAGAGCTGATTTTCTAAGAGCTGATTTTCTAAGAGCTGATTTTCTAAGAGCTGATTTTCTAAGAGCTGATTTTCTAAGAGCTGATTTTCTAAGAGCTGATTTTCTAAGAGCTGATTTTCTAAGAGCTGATTTTCTAAGAGCTGATTTTCTAAGAGCTGATTTTCTAAGAGCTGATTTTCTAAGAGCTGATTTTCTAAGAGCTGATTTTCTAAGAGCTGATTTTCTAAGAGCTGATTTTCTAAGAGCTGAATTGGTGCATAGCTGAGTCTTAATCAGTACACAACTGCTGCAAGTGTCAAATTTAAGAATCAAAAAGAGAGAAGAAATCATTTATTACGTATCACACCATTTATCAAAATTATAATTGAACACAATATTATTTATTTTGTCACCACTATTACATCATAATCTTATATTAACTTTTATATTAATTATTATATGCAGATGTGCATGAGCGTACACAAGCACAACAGAGAACGTGTGAATATCCAGTTGCATTCAAAGATCCATAATATCCTGCTAACTTAGTGGTTGGCTATGCCCACCTTCGGTTGGCTGTGGTCACATGGATTGTCTGCTGGAAGGGCATATTTAGTTTTAGAATGCACTTACAACTTCAATATTATAGCCACCCAACCAAGTGCTACCTGGAATGTGAAGTTAGGTCAAGTTTAGCTGGCTGGTCTCTTGCTTTTGTTCATCTCTATTGTCTAAAATGGTGTGTAATAGCTATATACACTTCAGCATGAAGTGGTGTGGCAAGGTGGGACTTAGCCTGAGTTAATGGGGTTTGTGCACAGTGTATACATAAATGTGGTTGGTAGTACTCTAAACATTACTCACGCAGTCCTTCCCTCCACCCCCACCCCCTCCCTCCCCCAAATGTCAAAATACTAGCTCTAATAGGCCAAGGGGGCTAATTTTGAAAATAAAATATGGAGCAATGACCCCCTGGACCCCAAGATTCCCCACAAAAAATATGGTTGCCTTTTCCTTTGGGAGCAGTTTACACATATAAACACATATATTCAAACACATTAGCTCCATTATAGTAAGATGTATTTTTTTTAATTAACTCCCACATTTGCAGCTCCTATATCAGGTTCACTTGCCATAGGTTCTACTACTCTTGCCTCAGTTTCAAATATCCTTGGGAGTCAACATCCCTTTTTCTAGGTATGGCCAGTGCATGTTTCATCATCTGGAGGTTTTCTCACAGTGTACTCCATCTTTATACACCCAGACCTGTCTGGATTGGTACACTCACTAAAGATGAAATCAATGTTCAGAGCATACTCAAGAAACCAGGAAGTTTCCAGTGTCCTCTATTCTAAGCCTACTGGACAGTTCCAGGATTTTCTGACCTTAGATTATAGTCATCAAAGAATATTATAGAAGGAGATTCCTTTATCCGGGCCACCTTGCGACACAGGAGTGCAAAGCTAAGCCTGCACTGCGCAGTCCTTGCCCTACAAGTATGCCACTGTATATCTATACCTAGGTGCACAGGCTCTTAATATTTTAAGCCAGACGCATTTTGAAAAGTAGGATTGGTATACCTGCAATTGTTTAATAATAATCTTGCTATAATTCACAATTTGTCTGCCTGTCTGCCCGTATATTCGCTATCTTCTCCCAGATGCTTTGGTCTACCAGGCTTAAACTTTTAGTGGGTGATAAATGTCACTCTGGGATGGTTTACCATGAATTTGGGAAAAATCGGACTAAAACCATGCCCATAGTGTTTTTATGGTATAAAAAGTTTTAAAAAACTGGTAGTTTACTAGGCTTACCATATAGTCCGGCTTTACCCGGACATGTCCTCCTTTTAGGTCATTATTTTCAGTCCGGGAGGATTTTTGAAATATCTGAAAATGTCTGGATTTTGGTCTTCTTTTTATTGAAAATATTCGCTGATAAAATAGCTGCACTTTTCTTTTTTTTTTACCAACTACTCTACTTCAGCTTCTGCAGCACTTGTGCAGTGAGTTGGTCTGGAAAAGCAAACTGACACCATGCACCGCCCACTACTTGTGGTAGGTGGTGGAGGGGGGGGGGGATTGTGGTGGGTATTTTCCTATTTAAAAATATATATATATTCTATTCTGATAAATTATCCCGACTATGTGCAGTGCGCTATCATAAATCCTACCACCTTTCTTTTTAAGGCTGACTTCTTGATATGATTATTCTACTATAAAGCTTACAATGCCCAAACGAAAGTGCAAATCCACTCCAAAACTGGAGACCAAATTTTTCATGTTTTGGTAGAACAGGAAAGGAACTAGAATCCGTATTTGGACGGAGTATTTTTGTGAAATTAGGTAACAATGCCATTAGTACAGTAGAGTGAACTTTTCATTTCACGCAGTGAAGCATCGTCAGGACTGCACATATGCCATGTTGACTAAAAAGCTTTAACCAGAGTGAGTGAAGTGGGATCTTTTCAATTCCAAATTATTGATTTTCTTGCATTAAATTGATGATATGAACATTTTATACTTTTACTGCAGTCAGGTAGAGGGGTAAAGATTGAGCTTGGTTCTCTGTTATGGTGCCCATTACATTATATTATTGGTGCTTTTTCACACAAAAAATTCACTAGTAAAATATGATACCTCCCCACCCAAAGTGTCCTCTTTTTGAATCTGCAAATATGGTAGCCCTAAGTTTAACCAGAAAAATGCATGGCACTACATGCCTAAAACTTGGTATACGTACACAACTTGACTATGGGAGTAACAGGGATGGGTCCCACTGGGCTGTACCTCTTCTTCTTAGTGTGTAGGCTAAAAAAGCCAAATATGGTACTTAAAAAATAAACACTTGGACGTAGTTATGTCCATGAACCCTTATAAGCTTTATGTCAGTGTCGCCAGGGGAATATTTTAAGAATGTCTATAAGGCCATACCTCTTCCTGTGTTTGTATCAGGCCATGAAAAGAGCCAAAATGTTACTCCCAGGATTTTTTTCTGGCCAAAATACAATTTTTGGCTTAAAAAAACACAAATACAGCCCTATGGATAGAGTTTTGCTCCAATCTTCCCAAAACATGCGCTGAACCACCCCATGGTGCCTCCATCACGCCCTGAAAATTTAAGCCTCATAGGCCAAAGCATTTGAGAGAAGATAGTGAATATACACACAGACAAACATACAAACATTATTTGCAAATATTTCATCTCTTTAAAATGAAATATGGCAGGAGAGCATTACTAAAATTGTAGTCTATAGTAAATCATTTGTAATGATGACCTCCATGACCTTGTACTTCTGGTGCACGGATGATACAGATAATATCTTGACAAGGCACCTTGCACTAACATCTCCCTTCTTGCAGCCAGGACAGGGTTGTACTTTGTGTTCGTGTCATGAGGTTTACATGCACACTTATGTTCCTTCGAACCTTCAACAATGTGATAGGGTTGTGCTTTGTGTTCATATCATGAGGTTTATATGCACACTGTTATGTTCCTTCAAACCTTCAACAATGATCTCAATACAAGCTGTGTGTTTATCAGGTTGAAATTGATTGGAATCACTAAGTGATTTGTTGTTGTTTCAACTTTAGCCTCTGGTATGGCATGTTTTAGGAGGGCTTAATGACCTAAAAACTTTTGTGTTACCATTATATATAGAAATGAATATTTTGTTGGAGTTTATCAAAATCTGAGGTTACATTGGGACTTTAGGTGATTTGACATGGATGATTCACAAGGATATATCTGTACTATGGAATAGCCCACCTTTTTGGGCAGTTTTTTTCTTCCTGAAATAGTTACTAAATTATCAAATAAATTGTTTTACCTTGCCCATGTTACTTCCAGAATCAAGTTGTGTATACTTACCAAGTTTTAGGTCTGAAGTTCCAAATGTTTATTGGACCAAATTACCATTTTTGGCTTTTTTTTTATATAGACATTATTAAAATGTTCCCCTGGTGACACTGATTCCAAATATATATGGGTTTGTGGATATAACTACATAGGTCCAAGTATTTTAAGAAATACCATTTTTTATATTTTTTCCTTACACACCAAGAGGAAGAGGTGTGGCCAAGTGAGACCCACCCCAGGTCACACCCAGAGTCAAGTTGTGTGTGCATACCATGTTTTAGACATGTAGCTTAATTCTTTTTCTGGCAAAAATGTCATTTGTGTGGCCATATAAACATACTTAAAATGTTTCTCTGGTGACACTGATTATAAATATATGTTTTTATGGGTCTACTTTAACTGTGCAAGCATGATTGAGGACATGCAGAGAGGCAAACAGACAGTCTGGGGGTTTTTTTTAGGGGGTGGAGGGGGCATTAGCTCCACCTTGAAGATGTTGTGCCCCCTTTGGCATTACCGTTTTGCACTATCAGAGTGCAAACATTTGCACTAGGAGCCGGCTATCTTGCCCCCCCCCCCCCCCCCCCCCCCCTTTAGCAATTTTTCTAAAATAACACCTACGAACTAACAGACTATTTCTACTTCATAGTATAGATAGTCCATAAAGGAAGTATAGGTGTTGTTCCCACCACATGCAATATGGTCACGTGTGAACTGGTAGAGTAAAAATTGGCTTTTTGTTACTTACTGAGCTACAAAGTTAGTTCACTAAAGGCGACAACACAGCAGACAAATTATTTAGTTAGACATTTATATATGGTTACAAATCAAATGTACTTACGCTACAGAGCAGGCTGGTATGGTACGCTCCTGACGACAAATGGTATCATAGTCCTGAAGGTAAATGTGAAACTGCTGGGGCAACGTTTCTGTTCACTGCATTGAAGGGTGCTGAGGAAAATTTGTTTTCATGTCAGCAATATCCCTTCCAGCTCTCAACCTTTCCAGCATGAACCATAATCAACCTCTTGTAAAAAATTTTAAAAAATGTTATGATGTATATTTTTTAAGCATGTCTTATATAGGCTATTGAACAAATGATTTGTATCAAGGGATGGCTGGTACTCAATTAAAATTTTTTTTTGGATACCACACCTTTAAATTATTTTAGCTTGTGCTTTCGGATAAGAAAAAATTATGGATAAGGTACCACGATATAAACATTCTATATATCTGTAATATAGTGTATGTGTATTTTATGTTCATTTATTATATGTTTTCTAAGTAAGCACTACTTTCATTTCATTTAGTTCTCTGTATTTCTTTATTAAACACATGGGTTTGTTCCTAGTATGGAAATATGTGGGGCAATTTTTGGGTATACATTCTTGCCATATTTTCTCTAATTTTCTGCAGCTGGATTGGAGGACTTCTTCGTCATGGATTTAGTCATGACTTAAAACAGTCTAACTTGTTTGCCCACCCAAGTGAAGCAGATTCTGAAAAGTTGCACAGGAAATTCATCTAAGTACAATGTTTTGTGTGATACTATATAAGTTGAGTGATACTTTTAAGGTTATATTATTATACTGCTCATATGTTGTAGGTATTGGTGACAGGAATTATATAGAAAAGCCCAAGGACAGACTCCAAGATTGTGGATGATTATCTTGAAGAATTTTTGGTGGAGATTTATAGTACAAGCAGTGTGGATGGTTTCAGAGGTAAATATTGACTTTTTAAATATATACTTTTAAATTGTTATTTTATAAAATAAAGATACTTTTCTCATGCTTTTTTTTGGTCCACAACTACTATGCTTATTGTGGGCATGTGGGAATGTGTGAATTGCAGATACTCACTGTCTCATGTTTTAACAGCTTAGAAACCTGAGAGGATGATTAGATTTTGCAAGTGAAGCCTTTAAAAAAAATTATTAATTCTTTATGCTGTTGTTACAGAGTTTTATTGGCATTTATTTTGTATTTAGAGCATTTTGTATTTTTAGGCATCAGTGCCTCAATAATGTATGCAATGTGTTGTTGATACAAAATGATAGGTGGTGTATACATTGCCATGGCTGGGTTTAGGAATGAATTAGGTAAGAGTGTTCATCATCATGACAGTTTCATTTCATCACACCCATAATTGTACCACTGTAAGGCTCTGGTTAGACAACATTTTTGTTTTGCTTGAAGGAAAAAGAATTCCGATGTAAAATTTGCTCTATGCTAATCTTAGAATTTGCCAGTCAGGGTTGCCAGATAGAATATAGAAAATGTGACTAACCTGTGCAGCCATTCATACCCAATTTAAGTGTTCGTGTATTTCTTTAAGATACACACAAAATGTGTGGGATAATAACTTTTTACTCGGACTCCTCCTTACACTGGAGGGCATATTTGAAAATTAATATATATGACATGCTCATGGAACATCTCCTGCTGATTTATAACAGTTTCCAGATTGAGGCTGAAGAAAGATTTTTTACCATATTGGTATACTTTAGTCTCAAGTCAATCATGAAGCAAAGTTCCTTACTTGGGGGTTAACTTAGCTTGAATCTTGAATTTTGTGAGAAACCACGTCGGTTGCATCTTTATCTCCCTCAACAAAGGTCATGTGGAATGTGAAATTGTACATACAGAGTGACTTTCTGAAGCCTCTAGCCTCTACCCTTTATCTCCATGAGCAGTTTCCTGAAGATATCAGGTGAGTGTACCTGAGGAGGGAGCTGCTGAGAGCTGGAACTACCCTTTCTACTTCTTGGTTCGACAGTACTTGCTCAGCTGATCAATTTGCTAATATAGATGTCCTTGCAGCTTGCATAGTCTCTGTAGTAGTAAACCTGTTACTTATTTGGCACTGAGCTGCCTGGACCTTCCCTTACTGGAATCTTGCCCTTGCGCTCCAGAATCTCTTCTCATACAGCCGGGTGCTGACCTGTCTAATGATACACTTAAGGTTGACCTTCACTGGACTTTCTGCTCATTAAAATGCTGAGCTATTTGGTAGAACAATTTCTGTGATCTTGCAGTAACTGTTGTATCCTCCCCTCCCTCAACCACAAGGTCGGAAGTTTGTTTACATCTGGCCTCGGCAATTGCTTCTGACTTTGACGTGGAATGCCCTAGACGGGTGTGTTTCTTCAGTTGCATTGTCGAGTGTTTTCCTCAGTAGCATCATAGGGCATGAGAGACAAAATAGGAAAAAATCACAAAATGTAATTTTCCATTCCAAGTTGTGAATATAATTTTGAAAATTCGACCATGATTTCCATTGTCTACTCATGTTACATTTCTGTTCATTTGTAGCATATATGAGCATTTCCATAAGGAAAAAAAAACGGAGAGAGAGAAATTAGTTAAATATCACTGAAAGTGCAGTATCCCTCCCAATCAGGGTAGCCAGATGAATTTTAATAATATTTTTACCTCTACAGGCGTATGTTTAGAGTTCTAGTTTAGCAGTTATTATAATACCGAGTGGGTGAAACTGTCATTTTTGTAGTCATCTGGTAGAATGCATCTGTAACATGGACATCATAGAAAGCACCCTGGAGTTGCTCTTTGACATGCCATGCCCATTCATCATTTTGATCATGACGTACATAATATATCTTGTTAAAATGTTTGTTTGTTTTATTTTTTTTTGAGACCTTGTTCTGAGGTTCTACACAACACAGCTTTCCTCTAGCAATCAGAATTCCTTGGGTTTTTATCCAGGTCACACTTTTTTCCACAGAAGATGCAATATTCTTAAAAATGAAAAGAAGACGTTCTGACTATAGGGTATGCTTTGCTAGCGGCGCCTCATTGGAATATTTTCGTAATACATAGTTCATTTTAAATACCTTTTGGATGTGTGAAGATTATGTGTATGAAATACACAAGATAGGTGACAAGTACTATTTCAATTGTGATCTTCATTCAACTGGCTTTTCAATACAATATTCAAATTATCAATCCTTTCTTTATAAACTTGATTATTGTCCTTTTTGATATGCAGTAGCAGGACTGAATGATTAATTTTAATGCATACATTAAAGTTTGACAGCTGCAGTTTGAAGTAACAGTTAAGTGTGATCCTTAGTTTAGCTCTCAAACCATGTACTATGTAATTTAGCACAAAATAGTTATTAATTAACCATGCCTCTCTCTCCTTAAATATAACCATGCCTCTCTCTCCTTAAATATATTTTTCTTTAAGGAAGAGTGTCTGACTATGTGTAGTTACGAAATTCTGTGATGGTTAGATATCTTTTATAAAACAGCCATTATAGTCAATTACAATTGGATTTAATATGAATATCATTAGCAAAGTATGTTAAGATGCATACACTAATGATGACCTCCTATCCTACAATACAGGTATTACTTGCAAGCACAAAATGCCATCTTGAATATTACAAAATGCCATCTTTAATATTACGGGTGCTCAAGTAGTGTCATGGAAATTCTGAACTAATAGGTCACCAACATATAAAAGCAACAACAAAAAATTGTATGGACCATACTTTTAGGTCCAGGCAAAAGTTGGTGTTTGGGCATTTTGTTTAGACGTTGTTTTTCCAGTTCAGTTACCCTTTAATCTCTGTAGATAGAAAATAGATTCACTTTATTTTGGCTAATTTTACCCTACACTCTCTCTATTAAAAAAGGGAAGGGGAAAAAAAAATCTTGCTATATTCATTTGCATATTTTATAATTTTGGAATCACCTGGTTTGAGATGCTGGTTATTCCTTACCAATACCCCATATGATGTCACAAAGAATGTTGTTCGTTCATCTCAATTTCTATCGAGTCACTATCACTCCAGATTAGATAGGTGCTGACTGACCGAGAACCATCATATCTGTGAATGCTGCTTAATTTAGAATTGTGAAAGTAAAAAAATATTTCTTTGAAATAAAACTGGTAAGTTGGGATGATGTGTCGGCAAAAAGTGAAGAAACAAGAGTTTTGTGACAGTGTATGTTACAAAATTCCCTACTTCACTGATTCCTGTGACCTTAGAATTCTACATGATAGTGTGACAGTTCTTGTTTCGAAATTCCTGTGAACTTAGAGTAACTATTCTACATGAGGTAGCTACGAGCAAAATGAAGAGGTGGGGCATCACATCTTGCACAATATGTGAGAATGTGGAATCGGTGAAGTAGGGAATTTTGTAACATGTACTGTCACAAAATTCTTGTTTGTGCACTTTTTGCTGATACGTCATTACTACTTACCAGTTTTATTTAAAAAAATATTTTTTACTGTCACTTGTTTCCTTTAGTTTTTGCACACTGTCAAAGATATATATATATATAAATTTTTTTTTAATGTGGCTATAGTAGTAGTAGTAGCAGTAGTAGAAGCTGCAGTTGGTAGTGTAGAGCTTTACGGAGAGAGAGGGACTTACTGTCAGCAGTGTAGAGCTTCAGAGAGGCTCACTGCCAAAAGCAGAATGAGGTAACAGTTAGCTAGCTGTAACAATGCTATGGCTAGTTGTAACAAATTTAGCTAAAGAATTAGATTTACATTCAAGATTTGGAAGTGTAGTTCTGGTGGAGTTTCTTTATCTCGAAGTTGGGACTTCACCCTTTTTAAAATTGTATTTAATTATATTCATAGCCTCGCATATGAAGTGGTTTTAAATTGTGCGGTAGACAAATTGGTAGTGTCAAAATGGCGGCTTCAACTTAACACTGCAGCTATTAGTCTGGGATATATTTTAGTAGTTTGTTGGCATGGCGAAGCAAATGAATTAGTTGTGGACCTAGTCCAAAGAAATAGTAAGCTGTTAGTATAACTATTGCATCATTTGCTGTAGCCAGCTAGGCTCTAGCCCTGGAAATGAAGAAAAGAAATAATCCGAAGAAGGATGGAAACATTTGGTGATTTTGACGAATCTCCACTTGCTACTTTAGCTATTGATATGGAGGACAGAATTATCTTGGTAGTTTGTGTTGCAACTTATATGGACTGCAGGTGAATTTTGTGGCCTAGATTTGAGCCATAGCAGAGAAAGTGAAGCTTTCATGTTGTATTAGTCAATGAGGCCGCCATTTTTTTGTGATCATCCCACTTAGAGAGTACTACCATACTCTCTGACATGCCATTTATGATACTACTAGCTAGTTGTTTCACGTGTTGGAGTTTTAATTGTTGGATATGCTAAAATACTGATTTCAGGTTGTACAAATCTCATCTTTTGCTTTATTCCAATTTTTGTCCTTATCACATTTTGCCTTCCTATTTCTATATGATCTGCTAGTCTAAGGTACACTTCTATGTGTTTATACAGTGTATTCAATTATTGTTTGTTTTAAAATAAATGTTTGTTATTTTTGTAGGCTCAAGTCGGCTAGAGTCACTGATAAACGTGTCCGAATCATGAATGGATTACTGGGATAAGGGTAATCAAAATGTATGCGTGGGAGTATGCCTTCAAGAGGGTTGTAAATATTTTGAGAAAGTTAGTCTTAGTGTGAATTTAATTTTTATATATCTATCACTTCATTTAATATGCTGAAACTTAAACTATGTCCCTATTACATTCCCTTCTAAAGTTAAATTAAAATCTTGCTTAAGCATGCTGCTAGTTAAGCAGTCCTGTAGAAAAACAAGCAGAAGAGTGCAGTGGGGCAGCCATGACACCCTTACACCTCCTAATGCACCCCTTGTGGCAGGTACAGTGGATGAGCTCATATGAATCTGTTGCTTAAGGAGCCTGGTCCAAAATGTCAGCCATCCTGCTGTATCCTTCCTCCAGCCCCTGACTGCTGGATTTGGAAGTTCAGAATTTGAACAAGTGTCTAGTTCTAGCAGTAAGTTTTATGATTTGCTCATTTGACATGCTCCCTGAACGCAGCATATATGACGGGACCAAGGCTGTATGTATGTCTCCAGGCTCCTAGATTTCTATGTGAACAGCTGTTTGCTGGCATCATTGACTTGCATTAAGTCACTAGTGTGGTTGCAGTGTAATGACGCACTTCATTGTAATTCTGGCATTGTCTTTTTTTTTTTTTGTAGGAGGAGGAGGCTTTGAAATGCCTTGGTAATTTCTGGAAACACTTGCCATGCATTTAAAGAGCTTTTGTTACCTTTCCCTCCAAATGCTGAGACAGAATCACATCCTGTAAATGTGCAAAAGGCAGGGAGAGCTATACATGTCCTTGGGTCCAGTGAGTTTTTTATGGATGGGTGTATATCAAAATTTTGAGAAAGAACCCAACCTCTTTTGGGTTCATCCAGTTGAGCGTGGAAATAATTAAAATTGCTATGTCAGTGTTTTATTGTACACATACAGTTTTTCATGCAGTTTTCCATGAAACTTTGCACTACATCGGCAGCATGTAGAAAGAAACGGCTATCTGCTTATTCATAGGTGCAGGGAGTTAAAATTCTTTAATATGCACCAGCCATAGTATTCAATACACCTGTTCCATTTATCGCATAGATTTTATCTTCATAAATGGATATATTTACTTGTTTTAAAAGTAAGTTAAACAGTTTCCTTTATTTTCATATATCTGAAGAAATTTCCCCTGCTTTTGGGAGCGGGTACAATCCGCCTTCTCATGCCTTTACCTCATTTCCATCTGGTTGAGCTTTTTAAGCTCTTTAAAATGTACACACCCCAGACTATGTCCACCCTCCAAGCTATTGCCAGCTGAGATGACACATTTGCTGTTCCAGGACAAAGTATTTGTATTGCTGCATCACCATCAAAAAGTTTAATATCAACAACGCATGTTTAGTGAAAATAAGGACTGTTTTTCCTCCAATGCAAGACATTGAAGATCGGCCTTTGTTCCAAATCTAATTTCCCCCAGAAACTGTGATGGTGGATGTAATGGAATTTGCCCCCTTCCACGAAGTAATTACTAGGCACAATTCCATCCGACGCCTGGGTCTTCTTTCCACCCAGACCAAACTCAGTTTCTCACTCACTTAGAAACAGTACAGATATAGTAAATATACGATAATAACACTATTGACTAATAACTATATAAGGTCACTCAAACACTCCAACTGATTAAAAATACACCATCACTCACTAAATACACAATCTTCCACTGACTAAAAATACAATGTTCTGTCCTTTTATAATTCACGAGCAATCTCCTCTATGATGTCACTATGTTTTCTAGTTAATTATGTGTAGGTCAGTTTGCGGTTTCGATATCTTGTTCTTTCTCCAACATTCCCCCATCCTTAAATCGCGATCCCTGATCGCGAGACAGCCCATTGGCATTGCCCTTGTTCTTTCTCCGACAGTGGAGTTGCCTTGTTCTTATGAGTGAAAAATTGTCATATTTCCGTCTCTTATATTAAAAGCTACATACAATTGGGAGAAAAGAGTGCAGTTGTTTTTAATGCTGCAACTTGCATTTTCTGCTCTGAAGGGCACTCCATTGATAGTCAACTGAGATGTGCTAGCTCAATCTTAAAAATTTCATCTGTTGTTTTTGACTAACTTGAATGAACCTTTCCTCAACGAACACTTTATACTGTCATCTGCTGCTGAAGTGAGCAAACCTCATATCAAAAGATATTCTATTCTCATGCTAACAGGCACAACTACCATTATTTACCTTTGAAGTTCATGAATACTTAACAATATTAAATTTAATGTAACGAGATACTTGAATCTTATGGTTTTCCTACAGTATCTTGAAATAGTCAAAATCAGGTTAACCATGATGTTTTCATACCGCCATTTTCTCCATGCATAATTGCCACTAATAAAAGTGCAATAGCAATTTTTCTTTAATTTTGAAAGTATTCAGCTTTAGTCTTCACCTTTCATTTGCTTCTGCCTAACCCTTCTCATTTTCTTCCTCCTTTTTATCACAGCTTTCACTGATACCCTTTTTTTATGCACACATATAATGATTCTAGAATATGTATTACACAAATTTATTTCGTATACATACCAGATAGTTATTTCTACAAGCATTGGAGACACTTTGTTCAAATAAAAATTACATTACTTTTCCCCTCCACATAGTGATTTCGTTAAGTATCTGGCAGTCAGAATTTTTGAGATTTTATTTTACCCTTGTCGTAGCCTTTAGTAAATGTTCCATTAGTTCACAGGTCTATGATAATATTGTAATGTTGAAGTACAATGAAGGATTTCAATATTAGTATTGGACCTGAATAAGACTGACTGCATCACCATATATATAATTTCTACCATAGGATATCTCATAGTTGGCTTAAATTTATTAAATTTATTTCTTTTTATGGCAGTTGCTCATCTGCTAATCATTTATTAGAGACAAGTAGAAAGGGAACAAGAATACTTCTTGAGTTAAATTTTTGATAAGGTCAAGACTGAATAAACAAACAAACGCTATGTATGCTGTAATAAAACTCGAACTGGCCTAACACAGTTCACTTATAAGTATGTTTTCTGGTTTATAATATATTTCAATACCATTATGAGATAAATAAGTAAGAATTGTAATTGCAATTGTAAATTATTTATACTAGAAAAGTGCCCATCCTATAATTTGAGATTTTTTCTGTTGGTTTGTTTGTTCCCTGTTACATGTAGCTTTGTGGCTGGTTCTCATGCATGAAGTCGAGCTACCCCCTCCCGCACTTCCTGAAGGATATTTTAGCATAGAACCCGTTCTATGGATAGAGACGACAAAGATCTCTTAATTAATGTAATTCTAGATGTGTTATTTACTGTATCATCACAGATGCTTGGGCCTCCAGGGCTAAAAGAGAAGAAAGAAAGAAAGAAAGAAAGAAAAAAAAGCTTGAAGTGGTTTGGGCACAATTTTTTTTTATAATATGTGAAGTGGTTTACTCAGGCATAGAGTTGTGACCCAAAAGAGGTTAATTTGAAGAAGAAAAAATTGCCCCACTCCGATCTTCACCATATTTCCTAATAACCAGGTGACCCCATAAAACCCTGAAAATTTGAGCCTTTTAGACCCAATCGTATTGGAGGAGCTATTGAACAAACAAACAAACAATCAAAGGAATTGAGAATTATATAAGATAATATGTAATTTTATATGCTAATAATCCTTCTTTAGTAAAATGTTGTTTTGTAGGACATCAGTACTTTTTTAGACAGAGATATGACCATGGTGGGGGAGAGAGGAGTGACACTAAGTGGGGGGCAGAAGGCATGGGTGAATCTTGCCAGGGCTGTGTACCATGATGCAGACATCTACTTGCTGGATGACCCTCTCAGTGCTGTTGATGCTATTGTTGGCAAACATGGTATGTTTATCAAACTGTTATTTATATACAATTTCCTCATAGAGAATGTTAACTTGATAAAAAAAATTTTCATAATATCCTACAGTTGTCTTCGTGGAATTCTTAAACATAAACTAATAGTACTAGTAACTCATCAAATCCACTTTGCTCTTCAGGCTGATCAACTTCTTGCACTGAAGGATGTGAGCAACCACCAACAGAAGTTGGCCATTTTAATTATTGATTACAAATGTTAAATAAGAGATGTTTGTGGGTGTAGGGAGGTTCACATGTACGGAATGTGTTCTGAACTCGCTGAGAAAAAAGATGAGACTGACCAACTTTTGGGACTCAAGGAGGACAAACAAGATGAATTCAGCTACAATGAAAAAATTAAGTTCCAGATTTAGAAGATGGTAGTGGTAGTAGTGGTAGTAGCTTGATCTTAAATTGCTGTATATCTACAATGTTCTATTAAATTTGTTTCATTATTTCCTTTATAGGTTCATAGAGTTACAATTCTCCCACTAAAATGCGTGTGGAAAAGGACATGCTATCCTCTGCTCATTCTATGCTTTCTCTGCACTCTGACCTTGGAACCAGTTTGCATGAAAATGTATTTTCCATTGTTAATTTAATAAAAACAACAATAATACCTGTGCTATTCTTTTACAAAAGGAAAGTGTATGTTATGAATATGTTCCAATATTATTATCATTTTGTGCATTTTTTAAAAATATATATTTGATATGAAAGCGTTTGAAAAGATCTTAACAGTAATGAGTATTCTCACCTGGAGCTGTGGAATGTACTGGAACAAGTTCAGCTAAAGGGTACAGTGGAACAGAAGAAGGACCAATTGAGTGGGGATGTGTCTAAGGGAGGTAGCAACTTCAGTATTGGTCAGAGACAGCTGTTGTGTCTTGGCAGAGCTTTACTAAGAAGAACAAAATCTTGGTTTTAGATGAAGCCACAGCAAATGTTGATCTGAAGTATGTATATTGTAAGGTTATTAATTTGATTCTATTGGCACTATATAAAACATAATTTCATGAATCAAAAAAAAAAAAAAAAATTGCTTGTATATTTTCGTTGTAAGTATATAATATATAAAGTTAGGTATTCTTTTTTCTTCCATGTGTCAACACTATAATGGGTTTCATCCAAATGGTTCCCTGTGAAGCATCCTGAAGGTAGATTTCAAGCATCACATATTTATTTAACATTCCTGTGGCTTTATTTTTTTATTTGAGGAGTTTAACTACTAACAGATCTCTCCCTCTTCTCTCCTCCAGTTGTGCAATGACATTGCAGAGGGAAAGGTCGGAATGAAAGTAGCACAGAAGCAAATAAAATATCTTTTCTTTTTTTTATATATATAACAGGTACACAATAACCAATAATTCAGCCCACACAGGTAATATGGAGCGGATTCAGCACTATGCCATGTGGACGCAAGAACATGTTTAAACCTGGTGGTGCTGGAGAGAGCAAACCAGTTGTAGTGTGGACAGGCCTTTATTCACACAAGGAAAAAAAAAAATCCGATTTTTGATGTATCATAACCTGATATTATCATAGGCTGAGTGAAATGTACCCACACAAAGTTAAATTATACCATGATGGCCAATTTAATCCAAACTAGGTGAAAATGTTGATTTTTGTTTTGCTTTCATAATCCATGATTAATAGTAACCTTAGCTCAAGCCCTACCTCTTGCCTTAAACTTGGATGAATATGGTCTGCTTGGGTTGAGCCTCAAGTTCATGTTTCGTTGCTCTTGTCAATTTCATGTAATTCACATTTTCTTTAATTAGAAAAAAAAAGTTGTATGCCTTACCTTTCTGATAGCATGTCTGCAATCGTTTCTTTCATTGATCAACATTTGAAGTTTTGTAATTCTTAATCATTTCGTCATGAATAACATCTATTTGTTGATTTCTATGATACAGGGTTTTTAGTCATCATTATAGCTGATTGTTTATATCAATTAACTATGGTGATGTCAGAAGAAGTAGTCCTGAGCTTAGTTTTTGTTTATGCATGCACATAAGTAGCACTAAATATGGTTGTATACTTTGCTTCTGTAGTTGACAATGCTACACATAATTTCCTTTTTTTTCTTCTCCAAGTGATAACTTCATTAATATGGAGAGTACATAGATATTGATTTAATCATCAAACTGAGTTAGCCATTGTTTAATTTCATTTTTCCTGTTTGCAATTGCCGGCGTTTTGACCTGTTGTGGATGTTGTATTATTTATGATTCAGTTTAGTGGTGAGTCTGGCCATAACTCTTCTGTAAACCAGTCATATAATGTTTAGCATTAACTCATTGTGACCATCAGTATTGTTGGTCTTTGATTTTAAATGAAATCATGTCAACATTTGACTTTTCCCACTTGGCACTTTAAATCCTTCTTTGCCATTAATGATGCCAACCCGTATGTAATTGTTAATGTAATATATACTTAGACCTTTTTTTTTTTTTTTTTTTTTTTTTTTTTTTTTTTTTTTTTTTTAAAGGAAACTTTATTTAAAATAGTAAATAACATACAGGATAGCCACACACACAAAAAAAAACAAAAAAAAACATGAACAACAACAAACTGCAATAAATATTACAACTTTACCCATTTATAGATAAAGTTCATGTTAATAAAAGTAGTTTGTTTTAATCTAAAAATAGCACAAACTGTTTCCTAAAAAAAAAAAAAGAAAAATACAATATTATTGAATACCAACTTTATTACATGACTGTATGTTTCAATTTGATAATACCAAAATTGACATGTGATGGCAAGGGCACATACAACCACCGAATATGTCTCAATATTTTCTGTTCAGATATGCAATATTAACCCCTTATATCATCTTTCTTTTTCTTTTTTCTTTTTTAATATTATTATTAAGGACTGATGGAACCATGCAACAGGCTATTCGAGAGAAGTTTATTAATTGTACTGTCCTAACCATAGCTCACAGACTCAACACTATCATGGATTCTGATAGAATTCTAGTGAGTTGAAAAAATCATGTCTTAGTGATATTTAAGAACAAATATAACTTATGTAGGTGATGAATAAAGGTCACGTTAAGGAGTTTGACAGACCCTATCAACTACTTCAAAATTTGAACTCTCAACTGTATGAAATGGTGGAGAAAACTGAGCCTGTAGCTACTCGAAGGCTTCATGAGATGGCACTGGACAATAAATCAAAGTGAACTGATATGGCACCTTATTGTACAACCCTTGTATTGTGAATGCTGCAAATTTCTAACACTAAATGTCACTTTCTTGGGAAGTTGATTTGGTTCTTGTTATGAAACTTCCTCCGACAAGCAGTGCTAGGTCCCTGGTTCAACTACTGGCTATGGTTGGGTTCCCCCATATATTTTTTTTTTGTTTAAAAAATTTTTTTTTACCATTATGAAGTCAAAATATTAATTCATAAGTGAGCTGGTTTTTGGCTGGAAATTTCCAGTCTTGTTTTATGGCTATTATGTTTTACTTGAATATTTCTATTCAATTATAAATTGGCTTAAAAAAAACAAACAAAACAAAACAATTGATACACTATAGAGTTAGAGTTAGATTTACATATTAATCAGTGGTCTATATAGAAGTAATAATTATCTTTAAAAAAAAAATTCTCGAAACCAAAAAAACAAGTTTTTATAGTAAAGCTAATGACTTCATTGAATTGATCTTGGAAAAATAGAAGTAAGACTGATCCAATGTAGATTAAAATTTTATACTCATCCATGAAACTTTACCTGTTATTTTCACCTCTTCTCTTTGCTTTTAACAATTGAAGATTGGCTATTGTTCAAAAAAGGTTCGAAAGCATAAAAAACTATCATCACCATATTCATTCTTAGTCATGAATGAATTGTTAGGAGAGGAAAGTTTAATTCTACTACATGTATCTGAAAATAGGGACATAAGATTTGATACTCGTGTTAAACAAAAGGAAGATGTCCTCATGGAACCTGCAGTGAATGACAGGGTGTCCCAGGGATACTTTTCCACTTGAAATCAATGACCTCAAAATCCTTAGATTGGGTGGTCTGGGACTCCTTGGGGATGGGGGCTAGGGCCATTTTCGGACATGACGAGGTCACCAATGGACTTAGCAACCCTAAAAACATAATATTGAGTGGCTTAAGGGCCTTACCCTGGTAGACATTTTCCGGAGTATATCCCATGGTCTTTTGGCTGTACACTGACCAACTGGGACTCCAGGACCAAATGGTCCATGATAAAAATCGTTTGCAGACCTGCAGGCTTTCCTGCAGTTAAAAATAGCAGAACTATCCAATGTTCCCCAATATATAATAACATGCCCACAAGAAGATGTCTCCTGGTGGCCCAAATTTTTTTGCCCTAAAAAACCATCCTTTATAGAATGAGTTTCAATTGTTACAGTGGTTTGGAGTGGAAAGTGTATGCATGCAAACATACTAACGCAAGATGTACTAACTATTTTTAGCCAGGCATGGTTAGAAGGTGTGGCCAGGTGAGACTAATTATGTATTCATGCTAATTACTAGTCTGTAGGTCCGAGAATTTTGCTTAATTTCATATTTGACAATTTTAGCCTGATATGCCCATAGGAAGAGGTGTGGCAAGATGTACAAATATTTGTATTAACAAGACTGGAAATTTCCAGCCAAGCCCCACTCACTTATGATTTAATGTTCTACTTAATCGTGGGTAAAAAAGAAAGGAGGAAAATAAATTCGACCATGAGCAGGATTTGAACCTAGGACCTCAGCACTTGTGGTCAAAGAAACTTTCACAACAGGAACAAGGAGAACAACAAGATTCCCAACAAAGTACATTCTATTTCATCATATATCTAACACACTACCTATCCACCAGGTTACGGGTGAATGGAACATACCATATTTCATCATATGTCTGGCACAAACTATTCATCATGTTACAGGTACACAGAACATATCACATTTCATCACGTCTGGCACACCATGTATTTGGTACATAGAACATACCATATTTCATCACATGTCTGGCACACCACCTATCCACTATATTACAGGTACATAGGACATACTATATTTCATTTATGTCATGAAATGTAAATGACATCAAATATCATGTGAGGAAACATGCATGAAATAAGAATGAAAGTCCTATGCACATTTCCTTCACTTTTTTTGTTACAGGAAATATGGGTTTTGACCCAGTGAGTAACACTTAGACGCCTGTGAATTTTAACAAATTCGCTGGTAAAAACTATACTTGATATATGATATATTTACATCGAAAAATAATGCTAAGGCCCAAAACTTTGATCCTTGACCAATCTCAAGTTATTGCATCATGCTTTACAATGTCAATGTTGGAGTGATGACTTGGACTTGCCATTCTACAGGGATGGTGTGCGGTTCCAGATGAATTTGAAAGAAATCACTGTAGGGCACTGAGTGCAAAGCACACAACTTAAGGACATTTGGGCCAATGCCATCTGGTAATGATAGAACTGTAAAGACATCCGACTCTTAGATCTAGATTTATTATAGCATAGTGGTTTCTTCAGGATTTTTCATGGATGATGGTACAATATTGGACTATTCATAAACGCAAATTGAAGTACCCATTAAATAGGCTTGATTGATCTTTACCAGAAGTGGCAGTAACAGATTTCAGTGGCACTGTACTGGGGGTAGAGAGTGATCAAAGGGCTCTACTGCTTCATTTGACTGGGGGCAATAAGGAGCTGTTTTGGAGTGATGAACTCCAATGAACTTGAACTCTGAGCATTTCCTTCATTACTGCTGAGGGGAAGTTGGATCCTCTATCAGAGAGAAATTCCTATGAGGTTGAGTGGCCCCACAATATCAATATCTACTTTCTGAAAAGGTCAACAAATTGGCGGATTGGTAATGGTGAGAGGGGCATGGTTATTGGTCCTCTTGGCAGTCTTTTGACACTGTTCACAAGATCTACAGAATTGTGTTGTCTGTTCCGATGCCAGGTCATAAGAAATTCTTTAAGACTTTAAACTTGGTTCTATTAGCTCCTGTATGCCCAGATGCTGGGAGAGAGTGAGCCAGCTTCAGTACTTCTTGTCGTGATTTGGGCAAAATGACATGGGTGTAGGGTTCACTGACTTTGTCTTTTGTCATTGCATCAAAACTTCTTTATTAGTCACAAATGGTGAGTCCTCCTTATTGGCTGCCTTCCAAAAATTAACAAGAGTATTGTCTACCCTTTGCCCCTGGATAAAATTGGCTGCCTTACTCAGCTGAATATCTGTTTCTACACTGGAGTCAGGGTTGCTGTCTGGATCTGTTTGGTACAACATGTTCATCCTTGGGAAAGCATAGTCAGGTCCTAGCTGATCCTCAAAGGGGATGGGTTCAAGCCCATCTTGAGCCTGATCTGCTTGATCAACAAGGTCTTGTCAAGCTACTGTATTGTTCTGGGCTCTTGTCTGGATGGCTAAGACTTCTAGAGGATCTGTTGCTGTGGCCTGGTGAATGAGTTCGTGAATATTTCTGAAATTTCTGCCAAGGAGAGCATCATGATCAAGTTTGTCAGTCACTGCCATGTTAACAGATCAGAACCTGAAAGGAGACATGGGAATACAACTGTTTGGTTAGACTCTGACCTACCCTGAAACATCGAGTCAAGATCGATCCTGATGGTGCTGGTACTGGTAGATTCCACTGCTTTAATTGTTGAATGATGTTAGAGATGATGAGAGTGGTCTGCTCTGGAGTCTAGAAGGAATCAGACTAGTTTACCAAAGATGCTGCCACCAGGAAAGCTTGGGCATGAAGGTAGGTGTTGGGGAGACATTTTCTTGGTCATTTGTGGAGACAGTAACACATTCCTGCCAGGACACACAGCTCCGAGATGGCCCCACTCCTTACATTTAAAACACAATGGTCCTTTATCTTTGTCAAAGTACTTTGCCAGTTTATGTTGTGGCTTAAATGGTCTCCCATCTGAACCACCATGCTGAGCAGAAGTATTAGTGGGTAGTCTTATTCAGCCTTGCTGCTGGAAGGGAGGAAATGGCTTGGGTTGGTTGATCTGGGACTGGGTCTGAGGTTGGGTCATGGGTTGGGTCTGGGATTGGTTCTGAGCTTGAGATTGCTGCTGCTGAAACTTGTGATCATTGAATTACCTATACAGCTTCTGATAGGTGGGTTGGGGGTTCACTGTGCTCCTACTCCAGCCAGATTCCCTTCCTCTGCTACTGACAGCAACATGCTCAACAGCTTCTGCAAGGATGTGGGTTTCTGGGCCCTAAGTGAGTGATTATCCTCAAATTCAATTGTTTATAACGATTTTCTAGTAACAAGGTCAATAACTTCTTTGGCAGAGGTACAGCTGCCACCAGATGTTAGGTGCTCACCACTAGGATAAGTATTAATTAGTCTATTTCTGGACTGGTCTTGATTATTTGTAAAAGATTAATGATAATTTCAATGGCAATACACAGAGTGTAATCAATAAGGTCTATACAGTATAACAGTCGGTGACAAGTCACCATTGCTTCTTAATGTTCTCATCCATGCCAGCAAGTGCAAAATAGACCTGGTCTATGTGCTGAGAGCCAGATCAATTCTCAGTCATTTCATTCTGAAGACAATTAAGTTGCACTTCCTATTAACAAACATTAAAAATAAGATCCACTATTCCGGATCATTTATCACCTATAATAGTGTACTGTATGTACACGTGTTTCTACACACATCTACAAATGTTTTTTTGGTCTTGAAATGTTTACCAAATAAGCCATTCACTGTGGCATACTTGCGATAATGTTAAAATGAAGTCATTTATCAGTTAAGTAATAGTTATTTATTTAAATGTATTAATAATTTACTGTTACAATTGTATAATATGAATATTATAGTCACTGATCAATTTTAGATTAATTTTTTAGAGTCCAGGAAAGGACAGACATACAAAACAATTGTTTCGTTTTTTTTCTGAGGTGCTTGCTCTCAAAACAACCTATCTACCTACCTACCAGCAAATTTTGGCAAACCAAAATTGAGTACCATAATTACAATGCTAAGATAAAGTTGCCAGCACATAATGCAGCTTGATGATTAGTAATTAATTATTAAAAATTAAAAACCAGTTAGTGGGTGAATTTGTGGATAAAATTAATAGATAAAATTAGTGGATAAAATTGGTGGATGGAATTTGAATGTTAGTACTGTAATAATTTTTTTATTATTTTTTTTTATTTTAACCTGGAAAAGTGCTAGTAACAGCAGGAGGCCAAGTGTAATGAACTTAAAAACAAAAAAAAACCAAAAAAAAAACCAAAAAAAAACACATCTTAACTAAAAGAATAATAATTATAATAGCTGAATAAAACAATTTTTCTTCTTAAATTGAAAACTACAAACTGCTCCATAGCAAATGAAGATAATGTACTTTATTTGGTTTTCACTTACTGTCTTAAACTAAAGTAGGACAAACCAACCAATGCTGTCCTCAGTTCTGTAGAAAGAGCCTACATTTTAATCTGGCAGACTTGTATGCACAGGGTCAGCTTGAATATCTATAGCTTCATTTAGGGGAGGAAAATCCCACTAGGTGGTGAAGTGTCTCAAAAGGACTGTAGCACTCTTAACCTCAGCAATGCTGTATTCTAATCTTTGCAGCAGAATCAAATTGAGAAGGAAGCACAGCTGAAGTGTTTAAAAAAACAACAACAATCAGCAGGTACTGGTCATCTCAGGTTTGGATTAAAAGTGGGTAGGTTGGCACTGACTGGTGGCTATAGCCCTGCACTACTAGACCCCTTCACACCCAAGCAACACTATATCCTGGGACATTGTGCAGATCCAAATAATCAATTGACAGAATATCCTAAAAGTCTGTTCACTCAGTAAAATCTCATGCGATTGAATAGCAGCATTTTTTTTTTGTATGTGATGATATATCTCTAGCACTGATCATTCAATTTCCACAAAATTTATATTTTAGGGAGTGCTCAATGATCTTTAGAGAGATGTGCATCTAGATGTTCCTCTCTTTCCTTTTCCTACAAGGTATTCATTCCATATAGTATAGACAAGACTGGAAATTTTAATCCAAAAATCCACTCAATTCTGATTTAATGTTTTAACTTAAAAATGATTTAAAATGCTGACTTCTATATCCACTGAATTTCTATGGGAAAAAAGAAAAGAGAGAAAAAATGGGGGAAAAAAACATAACCCAACTATAACCAGGAATTGAACTAGACATGCACTGGTTTCCTAGGAAGTGTCCTAAGAAGAAGAACAACAAGATCCCCCAAAAAGTAACAGGGGTGTGGCCATATAGATCCGCTTATGATTAATTATTTAATAACACATAAAAATTTAATTAAGTTTAGCCTATAGAGTACATAGAAATTATTATTTGAGTGGTTATGAAATATAGTAAATTGCAATGATATCATTCATAGCAATAGTAAAAGAATATGAAAAAAATTGCATTAGTTCTTTATTTTGAAAGTGCAACTTTAAGGTGCTTAATTCATTCAGATTTTTTACTGGTACTGTCATCAGAATCAAGGCTAATAATGAATTCTTTGCATCAATTTCAGAAAACCATCAAGTTGCCAGTTATATTGTTAGCCTCAAAATGTTTTCAAACTCTGAAAATAACATCCTTCTGCGAACTCCTGAAATGAGTTCCTGTTCCTCCAAATTCTGACTTGGACACAGTCTAATAAAATTAGGTAATTCTAACAGCTGCAGTGCATACTGGGGGACTTTCTCAGTGAACAGATATTATCTCAACTGAAAAATTATCCAAGCAGAACACTCAGTATCCTGGACGACTAGCGATGGATCAGCAGGATAAAGAGGAGGTGGCTCCACGTTTTGAAGATAATATTATAGCTACGAGTGATAAAGTTGTACTTCCTCCTACCAGAGCCAGGGATCCTCGGTCAAAAGCTAAATACAACCTCATATCCAGACTTCTGTTTTGGTATGTGCAGCATGGCATCTTTTTTCTATAATTTTTTTTTGAAGTGTTGCTCTGTTTAAAAATTATGGTATAGTATACTCTGAGAGTGGTCAATTTGTTTTCAAAAGCCACAGATTTAATTATGTTTATTTATATGACGTTATTAGGTAGGCTATTCAACTAAGTTTTCCATCCCCTTTAGTAGTAAAAATGCATGCATGATGTAGGGTGGACCAGGAGGGTAGCCAACTACAGTTCAATGCCTCAAGATTTGATCGAAACTGAACCAAATTTGGTATGGATATTCAGAGGGTTTGGGATGAAGTTGTTCATTAGACATTTTTTTAGAAAGTGGTTCCCCTAGCAAGGAAAAAAAAAATTCAAATTTCTATATGAAAAAAAAAAGCATGAAAAGCTATGGCATGGTGGTCAAACTAGTGGTTTTCCAAGCTGAAAATTCCTAAACTGAAGTAGTATGTGTGTGTGACGCTATTTTGGGGTTCTTTAAACGCTTCTCTCACTTTGAATTCTCTGATAAGTTTTTTTTTCTATCATGGTGGGACATGTTTCCATTTATTCATGTTTTTCTGGTTGACTATGGGAGTGTTCAAACATAGTAACTCCCAGGGCGCTCCAATTTCTTTAAAGGTGGTCAGTGGTTGAGCAACAGACACCTCATCAAGACTTGTAGAGCTATCATTTATTCGTTTTCCTTCTCTACAAACCATATATGAAATTTCTTCCCTAGGTGATCTTTGGTCAGTATAATCACAGAATCATCCAAGAATTGCAGTCGGCTAGTCAGTTACTTGAAACCAAAACAATCAAGATATAGTGTACTTCAAACTATTGTTAGTTCCAATTGAGATTGAAAATAGAGGCTACCCATCCCCTAGAAAGGACAATATGGCACATAGTAAATTTTATCTCTAGCTGCAGTAATTCCCCTCCCCCTGATCATCACTGCAGCTAGTGCTAACTGATCACTAGTTATACTGCATGAAGGGTGGCATAACCCTTGAAAAATGAATTATTCATGAAATATCTATTATGAACTATAACTTTGTTGTCATTCACCCCTATCGTTAATTTTATTGCCAAATGAAAAATTCGTTCCAATGCTTTCGAAGGATGTGCTTTCCAAAGATATACTTTATGACCTGTATTATAAGTGTCCCACAAAAAAAATCCTTCATCCATGAAAAAATATCACGAATTCCCCCCATGCCAATACTAGCCAGCACTAGTGACAACCCCACAGACCAATCCCAAATATGGATAATTGGTGTTATAATACCACCTAAACTAATTAGAAGTGAAAGATTAGTCACAATAACATTCAAAAACCATTCAAGTATGCGTCACTTAGGAACTTCATGGCACTGAACCACTGTAGGCTGTTAATTTTTCCACTAGATTTCAATTTTTTTATGACTGGTGTAAAATAATTTTACCTTAGTCATATCAAAACAATGCTTTAGTGTCACTAGAAAAGTACCTGTTTTACATAGGGGAGGAGGGAGGGGATATGGGAGACATTGCCCCCATTTCTAAAGTAAATATTATGAGGCATCCTTAGTATTCAGTTTCCTTTTGAACTTCCTGTGTGATATATAAACATTTCCTTTAGAAATATCCTTTTGAATTCGATCATCCTGTGACACACAGGTCTAGGAACACATGGAATGGTGGTGGGGAGGGGGAGGGTACATCCACATAGTTTTGTCAAGAAAGGATTTTAACAAATTGTTTACTGTATGGAAACAGAAAGTTTGTTGTTACAACTAAGTGGGTGTTGAATAGGAAAGTTTATTTAATGGACCTATGCTCTAGTCCCAACCACATTCTCCACAAACCTGGGCAGAGGTCTTGTGAGTAATCCCTGAAAGTTTCAAGACAATTGGTCCAGGCATCAGGGAGGAGATAGTAAACATAAATACATACACACACACACACACACACACACACACACACACACACACACACACACACACACACACACACACACACACACACACACACACACACACACACACACACACACACACACACACACACACACACACACACACACACAAAGCAAATTGTCTAGCTGCCATCAACATGGTTAATTGCACCTTTCATAGTCAGGGTGCCTGTGCACTAAACTGGCACTATGAGCCTGTGCAAGCAAACTCCTCGAGCCTAGCTAGGAACTTGAAGGAGGACTGACCAAGACTCTCAGCTTATGGGTGTGGGCACACGAAATCCCACCTGGACCCTCAGCTGCTTAACAAGCAATGGCCAGTGAATTTCCACCCCCAGAAAATTCCAGTTCCCATCACAGCTGGGTGGACTGGTGTGGGAAGATGTTGAGGATCAGGAAAGTTTTCCTGTCAGTGCTGGCGTTGTTAGTCCAAGAGCATAACTACTCAATCACTCTGCCACACGCACGCACGCATGCATGCACACACGCACGCACACATGCATGCATGCACACACACATGCATGCAGACCCACCCGCCCGCATGCACACAAAAACACGCACACTACACACACACACACACACACACACACACACACACACACACACACACACACACACACACACACACACACACACACACATGCACACACACAGCTCTTTTTCTTTCTTTAAAGAAAGGGTATCCCAAATAAGTGTTAATATATTCTTTCCTTTCTAATTATTTCATTTAAAATGTAATAAATGAAAGTGATAAATTACTATACCCGGAGAGTTAAACATTAAATAGTTTGTCAAGGTACTTTGGTCAGCTAAAACAAAAATAAAATTAAGATTAGTAAATTTCTTGTGTGGATTATAAAGACTGCCAGCTAAAGGTGTATGTCATCTTATACATTACAACTGTCCTGAACATTTTTTCTGTTTTGAATATGAATTTGAAAACCATGGACAGTTGAAAACTTTCATAGGTATAGTATGGTTGAGGTGCTAAAACAATTTTAGACTAAAATGAACATGGTAACATTGTAAAATCATTGTATGTCATAGAGAAAGATTTATTACTAGATAATTGGCCTTTTTCTGGCTTGAAACAATAATTTTTGTTGATTTTGTATCTCTTGGAGTACCTGGCAGCATGCACTGGACTCAACCTTCTGTAAAGAGCTTCTTTCCAATTGTAACAAGCCACCTATTATTGTGTTAATGAGGAGCTAAAGGAACAATAGGAGCTGACACCAAGAAGAAAAAGAGTTGAAAAATGATAATATTTTGTCACTATTTTATCTTTGTATCACTTTTCATAATCCTTGCATAAATTGAGATTTAAGGATCATTACCATTTTGTAATTCTGCATCAACCAATATTGCTGGAGAGCATCACAACATCATTGCCCTGAGTTTATTATCAATTGTAAGGTCCATTAACTTGTAAGTAATGTGAGAAAAGTAATTACAGGACAGTTTTAATGGCGACCATACATTCCCCTTAGTTCAACAGGTTTTTTTTTTTAAATCGTACTTTGATATTGCATAATTAGACATGAAAACTGGGTGTGGTCATTTTTTAGGGGTATGGCTCATGTCCCTTAAGCATCTTTAAAAAGTTGGCACCTATGAAATATGTAAACCGTCAAATGAGAGTATCTACCCGAGAGTGATTCAAGCGGCTCCATGGATTGGTTCCCATCTTCAACCATCATTGCATCACTTCCTGCTTACACATCTAAACCACACTCATTAATTATTTAACAGTTTCTATAGTCTTTGTTATTGTTACTTGCAGTCTAGTGCAGCCCACTTCATTGGGGCCAACTTTTTTTGTGATGCTTCTGGGACACAAGCTGCACCCCACCCAAAGTTTACCACACCCAGTTTTATCCAATTATGCCATAACAAGTATGACAAACAAAGCTGAAATATGTTTGTCATCATTGAAATTGAGCTGTGAACTGCCTCAATAAGCACAAGTTAATAAAGTTAATCATCAAACTTGCTTTTAGGTGCAGCTATTTTGCAGTCACATTTCACATACCATTGGCTTTCCTAACCCACAGTAGTGTCATTAAAACATTCCTTATCCACTGAAGCCTAATTAAACAACTATTAGGCTTTCAACTAATTACCAATATTTTGGCAGCAGAAGCACCAAAACAACAAGAATTTTTTGAGGTCATTCTGAAGTCATAGCTTTTTTGAAGATAAGCCTATCCCTCATTTTCTCACTTTATATATGCATGTATATATACAGATTTTTTGTCGTTCTTATTGAGATAATAATTTCTTTAGACAATTAACAGATAGTGCACATTATACCATGGATGTGTCTCAGGCATTGCTGGAAGACATTTCAGCATTTTTGTACAGAATGTCTGTAGCATAACTAAGGGTACAGATTGCTTCACTGAAGTCAATTGTTCAGCCACAGGCTCTGTCTCTTCCAGCTCTGACATTCATAATCCTCCCAACTCCATTACCCACATCCTCTCAGCTCCATCACTCACACTCCTCTCAGCTCCATCACCAGCAGTCCCTTCAGCTTCATTACCCAGAGTCCTCCCAGCTCCATCAGCCTAAGTTACCAACAAAGAAATGAGCAAATGGTATTCAGTATAAACACAAGTAGTTGTTTGACTCATGTAAGTCATTCTAGTAAATCATAGGACCCATGGGGTTTGACAGCCAAATCGTTCTACACTTTGAGGCACTGAGTCTAACCCACCTTGCCCTTTCTGCCACTTGGGGCCATGCATAGTAGCACAACATCCCAGCATGGCCAGTATAGTCAAGAGTACTAACTGCACAGGAAATTTTGGAGGGTACTTAGTCAACTGAGGATGTAGATGCACCCACTCTACCTCATGTACAAAGCCATCAAGACAGACGTGGCAGACATTAGAGAAGTCATGCCTCACTGTGTAGTGCAGGTTGTACAGACTTATATATAAAGGGGGTTTTTTTATACCACATCAGGCAGTGAATATCACAACCTCCAAATTTGTTTTATTCATAAACAATCAAATATTTAAACCATTTCATTACAGATGATGAGTTGTGCAGTTGTAATTAATTATTTTAATCATGGCTCAACTTGCTACTATTATTTTGTTATTTGATAACTCAAACCTTTAATGAGTTATCAAGTAAGAGGGTGATAGTAATAAATTGAGTAACAAAAATGAATTACAACTGCAAAATGCATTGGTAATCACATGCAATAAAAAAAAGTATAAATTTTTTAAATGATTTATGAATAAAACAAACTTGAATGTTTTAGCATTCACGGCTTGATGTGGTATCAAAGAAACCTTTATTATTTCACACTGAGGAACAACACAACAATTAATAACATAATGAGATAGTTAGTTGCTATGAATGTTTGTATGCACACACACAAGAATGTTTGTATGCACAGATGCAAGAATCAAAACACCACTGTTAGCAATACAACTTATCTGTAATAATGGGCCCATGCAAATAAGTAATAAGCAAAACATACAATTTATCTGGAATGTGCAGATACAATAATCTAAACACCACAAATGTATTTCAGAAAACTGCTCCTTCAAGAGTCGTTCTCAACCTCCAAACCATTGTCTAGTAGTAAAATATAGCATACTCTAGACAACTCAAACTAAACTGTCTGTTATGGTATACCAAATATTGCTGTCTATTACTGACAAAAGTTGTCCATATGTCATTCGCGAAATGAAATGACTTCGCCACCAAGACTTTCATGGGGGGTTCTTCAATCTCTCTGCCTCATGTCCTGGACCATCCGTCCACTGGTGGCTGCTCTCCTCACATCTTATTCTAAAGTATTAATTAATATAATGTAAAAACCACTGTTGCAGTGTACATTTACTTACCCAGTCCATGCTAGCAAGGTTCATCCTCATTTTAAATGTCTAACTCCCAAAGTGAATGAATTCAGGGATGTACATTAGCAGTTGATGATTAAAGGATTCAATCCAGAAGATGTCTCAACACTATTAATTTTCAATGAAGAAATATTATAAAAAATATAATGACAAAATTAATTTTGAATGCAAACATTTCTCATAAGCTTGAATTGTAGTTGGGTTGGACAGGAGACATTTGCTGCCAATGTAGTATTAAATATAGCTTTGGTGAATCATGAGCATGCTTTACTCAAAAGATCCAGTTTGCCTTGCAGGAGTTTCAGCGTGGTTTTTGGACTGACCTAATAATTGAAATTCATAAACTAATGTGCATTACAATGGGTCTGTGTTTGTTTCTTATAAAGTTAACCAGTACCTTAACAGCAGTTGTAGACATTACCAATAATATGTAGTAAGCCAGGATAGGTCAGGTGAATACTCACTGTTTCAATGTGCCGAGTGGAAAGAGCATTTTCTTTTACCTGGATGAAACTTAGATTCAATTAAAATGACCACTCTATCAACCAGTCACCATTATTGTCATAACCCCAGGCAGAGTTGTTGGAAGTCATCCACATAAATAGCTGGGATGACCTAGCAGAGTAGCATTAGTCCAGTTTTTGATGGTTATTTGTAGACATTAATGATTTTGTAACTGCCAACAAGAATGGTATCAAATAGTTCTGCTGATTCAAGTAGTTTGGCATTAGCATGTCCAATCGGACATATACCTCTTCTATATTGCTTATGGCCTGTAAAAGTCACTAGGTCATAGCCAGTAACAGTGAGTCAACTTTTAGGGCTATTAGTACCAAGATATAATTCTTAGAAGCAGATAATGTCTACTTTTTCAATACTGCAGATTGTAGCTACAGCTCATGCTTAGCAGCAGAGAGTCCTTCTATTTAACTGTAAATTCGGAAGGCAGGGCTAATATATTGAAAAATATTGTGTGTATCTTGGTGATGGAAATCAGAGCCATGATTTGTTTCAGTATTTGGCATGTGTGTGTAGGATCATCAGTTTCCTCAGATTATTCTGGGTACTCACAGGGGGTGTTATTGCAAAACTGCTCCTACAGATGTGTCAGATACATCAGTCATGAGGCAAGTAGGCACTTTGGAATTTGATATGACAAGAGAGAGGCTTTAGGAAGGGCTTCCTTCATGGCCATGGCATGAACTGAGTCAGTTCAGGTAAAAATTTGAGACTTGGGATTTGTTGAGAACAGGAGAGCTTGTATAGGTTGCATCATGTTGGCGGAAGTGAGGAAGTAAATGGTGATAAAACTTCACAAGTTCAATTAAATAACTCAATTGTGCTGAGAATGGAATTTAGTGAAATCACTAACAGCTTGACACCATGTCAATAGATGTAATGGCGGAGAAAATTAAGTTATGCCACACTGAAGAGTCACTTTTTAGGATTTATGCTGATGCCATACATTTTGAAACAATCAAAAACAGTTTGAAAATCCTTGAAGTGTTGCTCTGAGGTTGAACTATCAATGAGGACATGGTGAATGAAGTGTAGGATGAGGGTACACCATGGAGGACTTGGTCCATGAACTGTTGGAGTGTTAGTGCAACATTCCTGAGACCAAAAGGCATCTTCACAAACTCAAACAAACTGTGAAATGGAGTTGTAGCAGCAGTTTCAGTGATCTTGGGAGGAGTATCTGGGATTTGGTGGTTGATACAACACACTAGATTAATTTTAGAAAATATGATAGCATAATGCAACCATGTTTTAATATACAGCTGGAGTGGAGTGCTCAATGCAGCAGTTTGTCCCCACATTTAATATGTACTGCAGGATATAATAAATTGTTATATACATATGTTGTACTCAGTAGGTATGTTTCTCCTTTCTAACATTGTAGGATCTGTATTTTGAATTTATGTTTCATCCATGCATATTTTTATTGAATAAGCATAGAAAATCTTTGTGGTGGTACATACCACAGGCACACATATACAAATATATACTGAAATATGTACAGATTTCTTTTCATATATTTTCATTATTTCTTTTAATAAATATCCAACAAATTATACTAGAGTGAAGATAAATTCTAGCTATCTTTTATAAACTTTTCTACAGCTGGATTGGAGGACTCCTTCGTCATGGATTTCGTCATGAATTCAAACAGTCTGACTTGTTTGCCCACCCAAGTGAAGCAGACTCTGAGAAGTTGCACAGAGAATTCACTAAGTATGATAATGTTATGTAATGTTATATAAAGTGTGTGATATTTTTAATTTTATATGATTATACTGCACATATTTTGCAGATATTGGGGGCAGGAATTACACAGAAAAGCCCAAAGAAAAACTCCTAGATTGTGGATGATTATCGTGAAGAGTTTTTGGTGGAGAATTATAGCACAAGCTATATTGATAAGTTCTGAGGTAACTATTGACTTTACTCTCTTTTGCAAATTGCTTGCAAAAATGTAGTTAACAAGGGGAAAATTCGACCTTCAGGCAGTTTTTCTGACATAGTAACAAAGTCATCTATTGAAAAAATGAATTTATCCTTTTCCTTACTTTTTCACATACACTATATATATACATATATATATATATATGTTGTATGTGAAAATGTATGGAATGTACATGTACACAAGCTCTTAATGGAGTGGATCAATGGCCAACCATTACCCTACCAGAGTGAAGTTGTGTTTGTGTCACTCTATGTCACTGGGTCCACCACAAATTTGATCAGACATAACTACCATAATAGATTGAATCAATTTTAACCTGACTCATCCACTGAAAGGGGCTTGGTGAGTTAACCTAAATATTTTTAATATATATTATAGTAATCATCTGTCACAGGTTCCAGTTCAAGATCGCTCTTGTTTTAATAGTAGCACATCAAAGATAACTTATTTTAGTACTAACACATCAAAGCTAACAAATTTTGGTATTCAAAGAATGTGCTGATAGGTTTGTTTCTTTTCTTCAAATAACTGGTAAATCATACTGAAATTTGGGTCAGCAACATGTATAAAAATCGGATATTCAGAAATAAGGGATATGTTTATATTATAACTTGACCTAGTGATGTGTTCTTATTTCCTGTATCTTTTTGTGTGCTCAACACATTGTATACTCACTCTTCCTTCCGTTGGGTGTATGCTGTGTTGCTTTCACTGTTGGTGGATGGACAACGTCACATCTACTTAATTAGTATTAGTGTTACACATTTTGAAAGATTTATTTATTATATGTATACGGAAGTGTGAATTGTTTTTTTTTTGTTTTTGTTTTTGTTTTTTTTTTTTTTTTTTTTTTGTTTTTTTTGTTTTTTTTTTTGTGATTTTTTTTCCAGGTAATTCTATTGGTTGGACAGTCATTGGTTTTGGGTCAACTTACTCGATATTTTAGTCTTTCCAGTGTCCAGAGAAATAATATTGAGACAAGAAATGCTTACCTCTATGGAATAGGTGACTTTTTTATGATATTTATGTTAAACTCTTGGAATTAGAATGCATGTTGAATAATCTTATACTATTTTTCCTAATATTCAATTCTATCCTTAAATGCTGAAATATTAAAGGAAAGAGAAAATAGAAAAAGTTTAATTAACTTATTTTAATATGATGGTATAGCAATTTGCATTATGATATTTTTTGTCTTGGTTTTTATTTATTGTCATTATTATTTTTTGGTTGTTCTTTTAGGTTTGGTGCTTATGGGATTTGTGATATCAATTATTCATGCCCACAGTTTTCTCATGGGTCAGGTGATGGGCATGCTGGCCAGAATAACTATGACCAGTGCCATTTATAACAAGGTAAATTATACTCACTCCTTCAGTAGTACACTTATTAATGTTCACAGGTTCAGGTGCATAGTAGAAACATGAACACAAAAAGTTAGTGGCCTAATATAAAATTTTCACCCAAGCAGGATAACTGGAATATGAGGTAGCTATTGTTGACCATACATTCCTGACTAGAATTGCAGATATAGTGTACCATATTTGAATGTATTTACATGTGGGATCCTGTTCCCTTTGCAGATATGATGAAGTTGGAAAAAAAAGGGATTAAAATTTTATTTTTAGAACAATACTAAAACAAGCAATGAATAAATTTTCAGCCTGAAATATCTCTCTGTCTGTCTGATTCCAGACAGACAGACAGACAGACAGACAGACAGACAGACAGACAGACAGACAGACAGACAGACAGACAGACAGACAGACAGACAGACAGACAGACAGACAGACAGACAGACAGACAGACAGACAGACAGACAGACAGACAGACAGACAGACAGACAGACAGACAGACAGACAGACAGACAGACAGACAGACAGACAGACAGACAGACAGACAGACAGACAGACAGACAGACAGACAGACAGACAGACAGACAGACAGACAGACAGACAGACAGACAGACAGACGGACGAATGGATGGGCGGGCAGGCGGGCGGGCGGGCAGGCAGGCAGGCAGGCGGGCGGGCAGGCAGGCAGGCAGGCAGGCAGGCAGGCAGGCAGGCAGACAGACAGATAGACAGACAGACAAATCGTGAATTATACAGTAGTCCCACTGTTGAGAGACCCCTTCCATCTGCTGATGATCACTTCTTTTGAGAGACTATCTTTTTCATGCTGGATGAATTTGCTGAATAAAATTACCTCTACTGGAAGACCACTTGTTTTGTGAAACTCAAAACAGTTATATAACTTGTTTATGAAGTGATTGAAGCTCCTAGCTAGCATAAAGTTTCAGTACATATTATGTGTCCAGTCTTCCAAAGATATATAGGAATACAAAGAGCTTCACCCTAGAATCAGAATTGATATTTTAATTGCAGCCTAACATCTCTATGAATTTTGACATTTACTCCTGCTCATGGCAGGCAAATTAGTTGGAGCTGAGAAAAGTCTAACAAAAAATAATATCTGATTTTATGAAATCCTGAGAACACCCTAATGATAAAGTTATAAACACATTCATTACATATATTTCCATTGTATAAAATTTTTATTCTAATCGCATCATTTCCCACCCTTGCTACTGGAAGACCACATCTTTTGGAGAATTTTTTTTTGTCGGATTTAAGGGTGGTTACTCAAAAGAGGGAAACTGTAGTAAGATGCTCTGATTGTTATTTGTTGATTGTTAATAATAAATAGTAAAAATATGAATTAAATGCTGGTGGGAAATAAGTACTGTTATGAATTGTCGTACTCTGCTAAAAAATAGAATAAGTCATAAAAGTACAGTCCTAGGAAACTAATTCTGATCTACAGGTACAGTATCTACTACACACTAATGAAGTGTTTGACTCTATCAGCATGTAGAGAATCATGTTTGAGTGAGTAGTTTACATTCGCATGTATTTTGCAGAGATAGGTTACCTGAAACTGTTGATTGTTGAACTGCACATTTCCAGCAGGATATTGCTATAAGTATTGCCCTTATCACCAGTATATATGTCATCAATATAAAACATACCTAACTATTTAACTTTTTAGGTATTGACTCTTGATCAAGTGACAATAGGAAGAATTTCGATCGGCCACATCATAAATCTTGCCTCTAATGATGTCCATCGATTTGACCTAGTATGTCAACTTTATTATCCTAAAGTGGAACGTATACTACCTAGCTGAATTCATGTGTCATGTTCTTAAAGTATGTGTGCATACAAAAAATTATAAGTTACCTCACATTCATCACGGACACTAGTGGCAAATTATACCAAAATTGGCATACACGATAGCACTCCCAGGGGATATCATCTGCAATCTAGAATTAGAAATCTAAAATTGGTTTTATTTTTACATTACAATTCTATTAGTATTGCATCATATTAACATTTTTTTATTATACAGAGTTCATATATATATAATGACTTTTCATATAAAATGATAAATTTTAGATTTAGTGGAACTAGAGAAGTAGCCATCCTATGGACGGAGACAATAAAATTATTTTACTATAATTTCAGCTTTTTGTTAATTTTTTTTGGTTCCTTACTGTCTTCTTTTTGAGCTCTGTAGGCCCAAGCATCAGGGATGAGATAGAAAAAAAAAAAAATTTCGAATTATAATAAAAGGATTTCGTTTTGTGTATTGGGTGCAATGCTAAAATATCCATCAGGAAGGGAGGGGGTGGAACTCAATTTCATGCATTGTAACCATACACCACTCTACATGTGACAGGGAACAAACAAACCCCCAAAAAATTTCAAATTAAAGTGAGATATTCTGTTATCTCCATCATTATGACAGGGACTTCCTAGCCCTAGCACTACTGCTGAATCACAAACTAGTAAAGGAGCCATGCACTAATACACAAAAATAAAGTAGTATTCTTTTTATTGATATGCAGTCTCTTTTCATAAAGTACAAGTAGCATTCTTACTGTTGTAGATTTTCTTAATTCTTAAATAGTTGTATTTTCCTTATACATAGTTGTTATTTAGGGACCATACTGTTGCAATGATTGCAGGCCTTCTTGTTTATACACTATATTTGGATTGCTCCTCTCCATCTGATCATCGCTACATACCTCATCTACCTACAAATAGGATGGACTGCATTAGTTATCCCTACTTTGGTCCTCATAATCATTCCTTTACAGTTCACCATGGCCAAAGGTTACGCAAAGATGAGGTATTTTATTAACCAATGGAATCATGTCTATTTTTTTGTTTGTTATTCTTTTCCTTTTCAGTACATAAAAAGTACCTAAACTTTCCCCTTGGCAATTTTAACATCACTGTCTTTTACTTTGTTCAAATAGCTTCGTGGTATATTTGGGTGAATATTTCATGATTTAAATTCCCCTAATTTGAGATACTAGCCATATCGCGTTACCATACACCCAGACAATTCCATTCTATCCAATCATATGATATTAAGGCATCATAAAAATGTTCATAATCATCCCGATTAGACAAACAAGTCATAGTGATTCTGATCAAGGACCTTCCTTGCCTGAATGTATATAAAAAAAAAAAAATGAAAAAATGTTTGAATTAGAATTTATCTTTGATTAACTGCTAGATGTTTAAAAAAATTTTATTAGTGTACTAAAAGTCATACCTGGCTTTGCCATGGATATAATGAATGTCCACAAAAAAAGGTGTGGCCATTGTTTTCCAACCCATGTCCCTACTAGAACCAAATTGTGTTTGCATAATATTAGGTCTTTACATCCATAAATTTGACTGTCCATAAACTTGACTGTGCATAAGTACCATAAATGAATAGAATAAGTTTTGATATTCTTGATGAGACATGTCCACAGGAAGAGATGTGGTCATAATTTGGGGGAGGGGGTGGATCGTGGGTAAAAAGCATCTACTGTTTAGGATGTGGTGACTCTGAAGAGCTGGTTAATTTGGTATATTGGTTGGCAGGAGAGTGGTGTGGCCCAGTGTAAATCAGCCTATTTCCAAAAGTTTGTCCAAGCACCATTGTTTATATTTTTATTCTGACACACCCAGGTTACTCCTAGTGCTATGATGTGTGTATACCAAGTTTTGGCACTTTTAGCTTCACATGTCTACAGGACGGTGTGAATAGGAGTAGCCACACTGAGTAGAGAGTATCCAAATAAAATGTAAATCAAGCCTCTTCATTCACAGAAATTGTAGGGAAAAACAGAAGACTCAACACCAGTGTTACCAGATGGATTCTGCCAAAACTCTCCTCAAAATTGCTCTAGATCACAGCACTAGTTTTGTTTAGCTATTTAAATAATCACACAAATATCACTACAACACCAACACAAAAAATATTTAGCATTCAAACCACATATTCCCCAAGTCAATTTCTAAATCAATTTATGAGTCAATTTATAATATATTACATCTTTTCCTTCATATTACAGCTTTAATATTAACCTTATGCAATACAATTTTTGGTACTCAATAGATACTGCTCTGTACTTTTTCTCTGCATTTGAAGTGGAAATACAGAACATTTCTTGAAAGAAGATTCTCTCCATTCCTGCATTCAAAGTAGTAAGACAGAGCATTTTTTTTAGCACATCAAGGGTGAAAAGTTGGATGGAAAGTTCCCCATTGGATCCTTCAATGAATGCAATCCAGCCAGAAATTCTTTGTGCTGCTGGTGTTCCAAGCCAGCTCCTAGATCATTGAGCATTTGGACTCCTGTTTTCCCTGGGATGAAACACTTTTATGGAAATAATGGTGGATGAGGATATTCTCTCTCCAGGTGATATTTGCAATGGAATGGAGCTGTTTTAGGAACTTGATTCTTTCTGCAACCTTATGAATACCTTCCTCAGGAACTTGAAGGCATTCTAATCCAGTCCCTTCTTCTTCTGTATGGGCAGCTGGCTCTGATCCACATTCTTCAGGGATTTGCCTCCTTTTAATAGGTTGGCTTTCCTCCTATTTAGATGGCAATGAATAATTCAATGATCTATCTCATAATTACATGTGTATGTGTGTGCAAGTATGCTTCTTTCTATGCAGGCCAGTAATATACATGTAAAAATCAACTCAATAAATAACAAATGAACTCAATAAATATCTAATAGGCTTGAGTCATATTCTACAAAATTTAATATTCTATTTTATAAATAGATTTTTTTTAAACATTTGAGCTGTATCAGAAATTGAAAAAAAAAGTAAAGAAAAGGGGGGGAAAAGAAATAAAGAAGGAAAAATGAGAGGAAAAGGAGAGGATTGGAGTAAAAGAAGAAAAGAAAGAAGGAAAGAAAAAGGGAAAGAAAGAAATGGGGGGGGAGGAGAAATAGACATAATCCAAGTTAGAACAGCTTACTTTCAGCTTAAGAGATGGTTTACTTGTGCTATTACCACTGAGCCACAGTTTTTAAGGGGGTTTTTTTAATGGAAAATTTAAATTCCTTTTTCCCCCACAAGGGGTAAAACTTTTGGAATATTTTTTTTTGTCAGCTGTTTGGCTGTCCATCTCAGACACATACACACTCACACACACTTGCTTTTCATATTTAGATATACTTGGAAAGTAGCAATGCTAGTGTCAGAGACAACAAAAATATCTTGCTATAATTTAAGATATTTTTCTTTGTTTGTTCCATGTCACATACCAGACACTTCGCCCTACAGGGCTCAAAAAGAAGAGAAAAGAAATTAAAGGAAAGTGATTAAGGCATGGTTGTGCTTACTCACTTAAAGCATCTTACACAATTGTAGTTTGTAGCATTCAAAATATAGCTTAATGGCTGGTTCTCATGCTTGAAATTAAGTACCTCCTGAAAGTTATTTTAGCATAGTACCCCTCCAATGGACAGAGACAACAAAAACTTAATATAATTCTAGATCTGTCATTTTCTATCTCATCCCAGATGCTTAGGCCTACGTGGCAGGTAGCACTTTGGGCTCAGTTTGGCTGATTTTTAATCAATTGTTGTTTGTAGTAAGTCAGGTAGTTCATCAGGCATAGAATTGTAATACCAACCAGGAAATTTTGAAAAATAACCCCACAGGCAGGATTTTACTCCGATCTTCATTAAACTTTTTTATATCCACTCTAGGGTGACTCCCATCAAACTCTGAAATTTGAGCCCTTTAGACCAATCATCTGGGAGGAGTTATAGAAGAAACAAACCAACCAACAAACAAGAAAAGAAATAAAGAATTAAATTAAGATAGATATGCTAAAATACTTCATTTTCAATAACTTCAATTTCGCAGAGCTTATGCATACTTTACAATGTTCAAATTTCAATCAATACTTGTTGGTGCCCTAATTTTTTAAAATTCAAATTGTGTGCGATTTGACTATTTATTTGCAAAAATCCTACCAAAAATGCATTTAGAATCCACAGTTGCTCAAATCTGGAGACAATTTCAGGGCAAAACTTTCTTTTTGTTCAAATTGATTTCAATTAAAATGACTTACTGAAATTAAGCACTGTTAAGCCTGCTCAGTACTTGGATGGGTGACCACCTAGGGACAGCAGATCTTGTAGGTGGTTTTCTTTTTTTTCCCCTTATTTTTTCCTTACCCTCTGCTCTCTCTTCTTACTTTACTGCAAAGGGCACAATTTGACCTGCTAAATTTGAATTTTCTGAACTCCTCACAAATTTATGCCCCTATTTCGATTTATTACAATGAGAGTTGAGGCAGCTTTTATGCACATATACATAATATTTGCAGTATATTCATTATTTGTTCTCCTTTTCCTATTTAGAAATTATATATTATTTTACAGGTTCAAGTCAGCTAAAATCACTGATAAGCGTGTCCGAATCATGAATGAAGTGATTACTGGAATAAGAGTGATAAAAATGTATGCCTGGGAGTATGCCTTCAAGAGGGTTGTATATCTTCTGAGAAAGTTAGTCAATTCATTATTTTAATTTTCTTCTCCCCTCTTGTTAAGTCTTACTGAGGTTCTCATTGTATCAATATGCACATTCTCAAGTATATATTATGTCGTTTAAGTTTACATATATTTAAAATGAATTGCTACATAAAAGACACTCCGTTCAAACGTATTGACTTGTGACCCATTATAGTGCATTATGAGGCATGGCTGTATCGGTAAACTTGAAGTGGCCAACAAAGACCACACCCACTAATAATTAATGATTGATTTCAATAAAATCATTGTTTCTATTATGTTGTACACAATTAATATAATGCTAGGCTAGGGCTAGGGCTAGGGCTAGGACTAATATCAGTAATAATAGGAGAACAATTTCAAATTTCAATTTACAATTATAAATTTTCCTAAATAAACAAGTTGACAATTATTAACAACCAATTCTTAGTATCTTGGCTCTTATAAAATTCACTTTCCTTCTAACCGTTTTCCATATAAGATATTACACAGAGAAAGTATACGATAAAATGATATGTAATACAAGTTTGATTTATATCTTACTTAAGAATCATCTTCACTGACAAGTTTCAACCACTGGTATAGGGTGCCATCTTTGTCATCATGTTCCCAGATTCCACACCTTTGTCGAGATAGAAACCTATGTTGTGCCAATTGACTTAACAGCATGTAACCCACATCAGGAGTATTTGTAAACATAATCAAGTGTCCATAACCAATTTATGGCATATGATTTTCTCATTTGCTGAAGTCGAATGGTAGCATCTTTCCAATCAGACTATCCTCTAGATAACATCCAAAAAGCTACAGCAAAAGAATAAAAAATCAGCTATATCATTTCATAGCACCGTAAACCCCAGTGATTGTTGACTGAACCAAATCTGTCTGATTGCAACATTGTATGCTGCTACCAGGTATTTTACTATCCACTGCAGATTGATTCCTTATAACTAGCAAATATTATTCTGAAACTCAAACACTGTTGCTGAGCACAAAAAGTCAAATTCAAAGAACTCCATACACGTAAAGATTGTATGTGGAACCTCGTGGTGGCTGGGCTTAGAGACTCTCACCACCACAAAATATCAACAATGCTGTTAACAAATTCGATCAGAGTAGTTCACACATGGGTAACCAATACTGTCCATACATGCGTACATAATGTTTATGTTCAATCCTTGCTCAACATTACTTGGGATCAGCCTTATGCATATGTCACTCTGTGACAGATTGTTAATTGAAATAACCCTATTTACAGCTGAGACATGTACACTAGCTCTCCACACCAAGCACTGGGCTTTTCACTCCTCTCCTCCATTACCAAAACATGGAAAATTTGATCCTCAGTTCTGAAGTGGATTTGCACTTACGTTTAGGTATTGTGGAGCTTTAAAGAAAAATCAACTAACTTAATAATTCAGCCTTCTAAAATGATGTCAGTAGGACTTACTTTTGCATATGCAGAATGCACAACACATTCTGTTATGATAATTTGAAAAAATAGAAATATATTTATATATTTATTGGGAATGCTGTCTCAAATTGAAATCCTCCTCACCCACCCATCTATCCCGGGTGGTGGGCTGGGCATGAGAGTGAAAAAACATTCTAATCTTATTTTATGCTTTTCCAGACCACTTTACTGTGCAAGTGTTAATAAAACCAAACTAGTTAGAAAAAGGTACAGACAAATAAGAAACACATATATTGTTTCAAACGAAAGGCCAAAATCCTGGACATTTTTAGATATTTAAAAAATCTTGCCAGACTAAAATAAAATGGCTAAAGAGGAAGCATTCTACATGAATAGTTATTACAATAATTTTTAAATTAATATGTAAGGGGTACTTCAATTCTTTTTAAATGTTGTTTCTCAGTTTACCAGTGATTAAGACAGTCGGATGTAACTACAAGATTACAACTTAGTTTATATGTTAATTAGATCCAAGACTGACAAAAGCTATTTTGTATTGTAATACAAATTAATACTTGCCACACACATTCTACTTATATCTGTTTTTCTTTTCTAATATTTTTACTGTAAATTGTGGTGACATTCATCCCTATATATATATTTTTTTTGGTTATTGTTCCCATTATACATAGGCACGAAGTGAAGCTAATCACATACAGTGGTATAATTAGAAATTTAACTATTTCTTTCAACTTTGGTGGAGTCAGACCTTTCATCATGGGTGTGACATTCCTTGTATTTGTGGGTACTGGAGGGGAACTCACATCAAAAGAAGTATTCACAACGATATCGCTATTCACTGGTCTGACTACCAGCATTAGATTCTTAGTGAGATGTTTCTTTCTGCTATACGAAGCCTTTGTTGCTATTAAGCGCATACAGGTAAGTCATATTTATTTCAAAATAATACTATAAAAAAAGCATTAATTAATGGTGAATTAATTGAATTTAGTTATTGTGTTATGAAAAAGCAGGATATTTTTGGGGCATGAGATTTCTATATAATTATTGTGTATTTTTGTTGTCATTGAGATATGAAAATGTCAAATATTTTTTTGCAGGTATTTCTTTTATTAGATGACATTTCCTCATCAGTGGAGGGTAAAGACCCTTTTGACAAAAGTAATTTCAGATATCGTAGACCTGAATCTTCACTGGTTCATGTAAATAAAGAAGTGGTCATGGATGGGATCCCTGTAGTGGAACTGAAATCATTTGTCTTTCCTTCTACTTGTAAGGATTCCATATCTTGTTTAGTAAATGTGACCGGACTGTCATCTTCATGGACCAGCAATGAAAATATGATACTCAATAGTATCACCTTCAACTTGGATCATGTTAGTATTCTTGTCACTTCAATTTGGATTTTTTCTGAAATACTTATTCTTACTAAATTGCACAATGCTCTAACTGTGTGGGAAAGGAATTAAATGATATATCAGTTGTAATCTTCTTTCCAATATGTATGCATATATGTATATATATGTATATATGTGTGTGTGTATATATATATATATAGATATGAATATATAGATAGGTATATATATATGCACATATATACACACATATATACATATACATACACACACACGCAAGTATGTATGCATGGTGTATATATGTATGTATGCATATATATATATATATATTTTTTTTTTCTTTTCTTTTCTTATTTTCTCAGACTGCACCACTTCTTAGTATTATTGGACCAGTTGGATCTGGAAAGGTCAGAACGTGATCCAGAAGCCAATTTTATTTATTGATTAGCTTTATTTATCTTTATTTTTATTGCCTTCATAGTCTACATTGCTGCAATGTCTGCTTGGAGAGTTGGGATTATTCAATGGCTGTATGAAAAAAACTGGACGCATATCATATTCCTCACAAGATCCATGGGTATTCTCTGGCACTCTCCGTGAAAATATTGTGTTTGGCCTTCCGTACCATAAGGAGTGGTACTCAAGAGTGATAGAAGCTTGTGCTCTGGATAAGGTTGGGAAATTGTCTGTACTAATAATTCTTCTCTAATAACAGGTCATTCTGTAGGACATTAGTACATTCTTGAATGGAGATCTGACTATGGTGGGGGAGAGGGGTGCAACACTAAGTGGGGGGCAGAAGGCCAGAGTGAATCTTGCCAGGGCTGTGTATCGTGATGCAGACATTTACTTGCTCGATGACCCTCTCAGTGCTGTTGATGCTATTGTTGGCAAGCATCTATTTGATAGGTTCATTTATTAGACTGTTATTTACAACAATCATTTGATAGAAATGTTAAATTGATAGTTTTTTATATGATATCCTGCAGTTGTCTTCGTGGAATTCTTAAAGATAAACTAATAATACTGGTAACTCATCAAATCCACTTTGCTCTTCAGGCTGATCAACTTCTTGCATTGAAGGATGTGAGCAATCACCAACAGAAGTTGGATATTTTAACTATTGATTACAAATGTTACATAAGAGATGTTTGTGGGTGTAGGGAGAGGTTCACATGTACAGAACGTGTTCTGAACTTGCCGAGAAAAAAGATGAGACTGACCAACTTTTAGGACTCATGAAGGACAAGGAGGACAAAGAAGATGAATTTAGCTACAATGAAAAAGATGAAGTTCCAAATTTGGAAGAGAGTACGAGTAGTAGTAATAGAAACTTGGTTTTAAATCACTGTATATCTTCTAAGTTCTTTTAAATTTAGTAGGTATATCAAGCTGCAACTCTCCTAAGAAATTTGTTGAAGGGGATGTGCTATCCAATTTCTCCGCTAATTCTATGCTTTCTCTGCACTCTGACTTAGGAACCAGTCTACATGAAAATGTAATTTCTTTAGTTATATTAAAACCATACTTAAAATAATCATTTGCAAATAATGGTGTAATATTATGACAATGTCCTAGTGTTACTACTATTTTGGGTAGTTCATAAATTTATATATGATATAGATGTGATTTTTTTAAAATTATTCTATTAAGATAAGCTCAAGACTATATACATACATATATATATGCTTTTCCGTCTGCCTGCCTGCCTGCCTGCCTGCCTGCCTGCCTGCCTGCCTGCCTGCCTGCCTGCCTGCCTGCCTGTCTGTCTGTCTGCATTGCAGGATTTTGACAAGCCCATAAAGAAAGGTGTGGTGTATTGTGATCAAGCCCATTTCCCTACCAGAGCCAGGTTGTGTATGCATACTTCTTGGTTTCTACATCCATAAATTTGATCATCCATAGGTACCATAAATAGATTGAATCTTTTCTCTTTTTTTTGCATTTTTTACCTGAATGCCCACGGGAAGAGATGTGGTCACAATTTTAGGAGCTAAAAAGCATCCACTGTGTTTAATATGCTTAGCCTGAAAACCAGGTTGTATTTGGCATGGTGGTTCAGCAGTGTGGTGTGGTCAAGTGCAACCCAGCTTATGTTCAAGAGTTTGTTGTAGAATCATATTTGGCATTTTTATCCTGACATGCCCAAAGGAAGAGGTTCGGCAGGTGTCACTCCAGGTGCCATGATATGTATATGCCAAGTTTAGGATCTCTAGGTCTGAGATTTGTCCTAAGTTCCAAAAATGGAATGCTGAACATCACATAACCACAGGAATAGGTGTGAATATAATAGCCACACTTCAATTTTTTAATTCACAAAAGTTTTATTGAAAATTTATGAATCAAAACCACTATTACCAGATGGATTCTGCCAAAATATCATCTTTAAATTCATTGAAATCACTACTTTTATTCAGCAATTAAAAAAAAAAAAAAAATAATAATAATAATAATAATAATAATAATAATAATAATAATAATAATAATAATAATAATAATGAAATTCACTGCAAATAAAAAGGTTAAACAGATAATATTTAGCATTCAAACCACGTATTACCAAGTGACATTAAAACATATAGCTTTTTCTTCAGATCACAGCTTTAATTGACCTTGTACTTTGGAATATTCAGTACTCAATGGATACTGTTGTCCCATGTGCTTCTTCTCAGTGTTGGAAATAGGAAGACAAAAAATTTCTTGAATGAAAACCCCCATTGCATATCCAGCCTGTCTTCGTGTTGATGGTGTCCAAGGCCAGCTCCTTGATCTTTAGGCACTTAGACTTCAGTTCTTCCTGGGATGAAACCTATTAGGGAAACATTGGTGAACACAGGTATTCCTTCTCCAAGTGTAATTTACAAGAAGAACAGTGGTAATTTTAAATAAAGCTATCTTTGTAAGGATCTTGATTCTTTCCGAAGGCATATGAATATATTCCTCAGGAACTTGAAGGCATTCTCTTCTAGTCTCCTCTTCTTCTGCATGGACAGCCTGCTATAATCAACTTTGCATGGAATTCCTTACTCCTGCTGAAAATTTTACTATTTTTTTTAGGGCTTTGGCACTTTCCCAATAAGACCTTTTCCCTTCACTTGTTACCAAAAATCACTAGGTATGGGGGGAAAAAAATCTAGTCCATGTTTGAATCAATGACTTTTAGCTTGTGGACCTGTGCATTGACTATAGAGCCAAGGTTGAGGGACCTGTGCATTAGGTGTTTTTTAAACATGGAAAATATAAATGCCTTTTTTCCCCACCAGAGGTGATATGTTCGGAATTTTTTGGATAAAAAACCTTGCCAGAAACCAAAAATCATGCCTGCAAAGTTTCATTAAAGTCCATTTAACTATTTGGCCATAATGATCGCACCTACATATGTACATACATACATGCATGCATATGTACATACGTACATACAGTCAGACAGACAGACAGACAGACAGACAGACAGACAGACAGACAGACAGACAGACAGACAGACAGACAGACAGACAGACAGACAGACAGACAGACAGACAGACAGACAGACAGACAGACAGACAGACAGACAGACAGACAGACAGACAGACAGACAGACAGACAGACAGACAGACAGACAGACAGACAGACAGACAGACAGACAGACAGACAGACAGACAAATAGATAGATGGACGGATGGACAGATAGATGGATGGACAGATGGATGGACTGACCAGCTGGCAGGCAGGCAGGCAGGCAGGCAGGCAGGCAGGCAGGCAGGCAGGCAGGCAGGCAGGCAGGCAGGCAGGCAGGCAGGCAGGCAGGCAGGCAGGCAGGCAGGCAGGCAGGCAGGCAGGCAGGCAGGCAGGCAGGCAGGCAGGTAGATAATCCCAAATGATATATATCTATAAATGTGAAAGGCTTGTGTGTGGGCCCAATGGACAGCCAAAGGACTGAATGCATATTGATGGATATTCAAAGGCATTTGCTCGGTGATTAAACCACAGGTTTCTCAAGCTGAAATGAGTGGTTCAAAACTGAATTAGGTAGATATTTATTATCGTTTTCTTTTTTCACCTTTTTTCTTTTTCTTCTTTCTTTCCATCCTTTTTCCCCTTCTGATTGGGAAATTGCCCAAACTCTTAAAATGTGCCTAATTTTCAGCAGGGGTCAAGGATTACAGAAAAAGTTAAACCATGCAGAAGAAGATGAGACTGGAAAAAAATACCTTTAAGTTTTTGAGGAACATACATATTCATAAGGCTACAGAAAAATCAAGATCCTTACCAAGACATCTCCATGGCCTAGAGAGAAAATATCTGTGTCTATAATCTCCTCTATAAGATATTCATCCCATGGAAAACTGACTTATTGTCAGCTTTCGAAAAAAATCACAACATTTTTGTTGTGATTTTTTTCGAAAGCTGATAAATAAGTAGTGACAAAAAGTAGTGATTTTGAGTTGAATACATCTGATGACACTGATCTTGAGTCATGAATATTCCAATAATACTTCTGTGAGTGTAGAGACTTGAATTAAATTTGATTGGATACCCTCTACTCAATGTCATTAGTGTCATTATTCTTATTCAAACCTCTTCCTGTAGGTTTGTGAGGCTAAAAGTGCCTGAATTGGTACTGGGACAACTCTTGGACATTGACTGGGTCACAGTTGGTCACACCACTGTCCTACCATAACACCATAAATTATAACCTGCTCTTCAGATAGTCACATCCTACACTGAATGATTCTTTGCCCAAAAAAATTAGGGTCACCTGATAATATCTTTTCCTCTAGGTATGCCAGGTCAAATGTGCCAAATATGATTCAATCTATTTATGGTAGTTATGTATTGTCAAATTCATAGACCTAGAGTCCTAAAAGCATGCTAATACAACAAGGTCTGGTAGAAAAACGGGTTGGGTACCACTAGACCACACTTTTTCCTGTGGGCATGTCATTATATCTCAGGCAATGCCAAGTATATGCTGCTAGTATATGCATGATCTGTTCTTTCCTCGTTGTCAGGCTGACCAACCTGAGGGTGCCAATCTACCTGCTGAGAAAAAGGCTAAGGGCGGTATTTCAATGAAGACATATTGGAACTACATTACAGCTGGAGGGAATTTACTTGTGCTGTTTGTGGTTCTGATATTTTTCATTGCTGGAGAAGTAAGTTTTTAAATATCATTAATTGAAGTTTATCATTACATAATTTTATTTCAGGCTGGAATAGTACTGTCAGACTGGTGGTTATCAGACTGGTAAGCTATTTCGAATATTATTCTATTGATGATATAAACTAAATCTGTTTGTTGTTGTTTTTTAATCTTAGAATTCATATTTTATCACTGCTTGAAAAATCGAACCTCATATCATTAATCTTACTACAATTTTTAATTCATTAGACAGTTGATCGGTCGGTCGGTTGGGTTTTTTGGTTTAACTCCTCCCAGATGATTGGGCACAAAGGGCACAAATTTAAGGGTTTGATGGGCGTCACCCTGGGGTGATTATAAGGAAGTTTGATGAAATGTTTTATCCTTACCATATTCAAGAGAAAAGGTTAATTAGCTGAACATAACTCCTTCTAGGAATTTCTTTTGAGTGTGTATATATAGATAGATAGATAGATAGAGAGAGAGAGATAGATAGATAGATAGATAGATAGATGGATGGATGGGCGGGTGGGCAGACGACAGATAGACAGATGGATGGACAGACAGACAGACAGACAGACAGACAGACAGACAGACAGACAGACAGACAGACAGACAGACAGACAGACAGACAGACAGACAGACAGACAGACAGACAGACAGACAGACAGACAGACAGACACACAGACAGACAAATTCTATTTTTTCCCAGACATACCACCTGGCATAAAACCATCTCAGGGTGGGTCTCCTCCATCCCTAAAAGTTTGGTCAAAATCTAACAGAAGGATTTTGAGAAACGGATGAACATAGTTACATAATTACATAGTTAGGTCTTCAAATATATATATAGATATATAGATCTACATATATACTAGCAGCATATACCCAGCGTTGCCCGGCCAATTTCAACATGAAACATTATAGAAGTCACTCAAACTTCAGCATAGTTGGCCTTTAATTAGCTTTAGGCAGCCAAAACTATATCCTGTGGGTGTGGCTAATAAACCACACATTGCCACACCTAATCATAGTTAATAATCCTCACTGGGATACTTGGACTCCATATGTCCAATTTTACCCTGATTAATCCATAAATAAGTGTGGGTGTGGCTATGACAAAACTGCACTCTTACCATGCCCACGTGTTTAATAATTCTCACCCAGGTTCTTGGAGAGTACATGCCAAATTTCAGCCATTTTAGTCCCAGTGTTTAGCTGTGATGCCTACCTACACATACTCATGAACCAAAATATATATTAAAGTGTGTTCATAGATCTAACTCCTTTGGTCTAAGCGTTATTCAGAATATCTATTTTTGGCACTTTTTCACTTTACAAACCAATGGAAAAAGGTGTGGCCAGGAGGGATTCCCCCGTGCCATTCCAAACGTCAAGTTGTTTATGCATACCATATATTAAGTCATGTTCCTCCAAGGGTTTGTCTGGTCAAAGTACCATTTCATTGCTTCTTTTTAGCCTGACATTAAAACAGTGGGTGTGGTCTTATATATATATATATATATATATATATATATATATATATATACTTAAAACATTCCACAGATTATATTGATTTTGAATATATATAGGTTCATGGGTTTAACTCCCTTGGGGGTTTTTTGTTGCTGAAATACCATTTTTGGCATTTTGGCCTTACACAGGGAAAGGGAGAGGTGTAACAAAGTGGGACCCAGCCCAGGTTAATCCCAAATTGAAGTTACATATGCAAAGTTTTGGATCTGTTAATCCTAGAGTTTTTCTGGCAAAAATACCATTTTTTGGCATTTTCTCATTACTGTGGTAACCATTTTCCGAAATTTTTAGCCCATGTTTTAAGTTGGGTAAAAGCCTATCATCATGCCAAGTTTCAGAGAAATCCATCCACAGGTTTGGCCAGAATGATGGTACAAACATAGAGACAGACAGACAGACAGACAGACAGACAGACAGACAGACAGACAGACAGACAGACAGACAGACAGACAGACAGACAGACAGACAGACAGACAGACAGACAGACAGACAGACAGACAGACAGACAGACATCTCCTTTTATATATTGGATATATATGTGTGTGTATGTATATATATACACACACACATACATATATATGTATACATGCATACCTACATAACTACATATATATATTCATACATACATATACATACATACATACATACATACATACATACATACATACATACATACATACATACATACATACATACATACATACATACATACATACATACATACATACATACATACATACATACATACATACATACATACACACACAAACACACAAATAATACATACATACATGCATGCATGCACGCACGCACGCACGCACGCACGCACGCACGCACGCACGCACGCACGCACGCACGCACGCACGCACGCACGCACGCACGCATATGCACATTTGTTTTTTTTTTTTGTTTTTTTTTTGTTTTGTTTCCTCTCACATACAGACGATTTGGCCTACAAGGCTCATAGTAGGAAAGGAAAGGTATTAGGGTGGCTGGTTTTCACTTAGAGTGTTCACAAATATTGTGGCTTCTAGCACTATGTTTGTTTCTCATGCAGAAAATGAAGCCTTCTCCACAAAGGATATTTGGAAGAAGAAGAAAAAAAGCACAGGCAGGGTTTTATTCTGATTTTCATCAAACTCACCTTAACTACCCTAGGGTATCACCCCCTGAAAAATTTTTTTTTAGCTTGTAGGCCCAAGTGTCTGGGAGAATGAATGAATATGCATAAATAGAGACATATATGCATACAGACAGACATCAGATCATGAATTACGGTAATATTATGCTCAAACCAGATTGAAAATGCTTATTTCTAAGTACAAATATTTTAGCTTTGGCTTTAGTAGTAAACTTGAAAATTTAATATCATTGTTATTGTACCCATTATTTTATCTGTGCAAACTTAGGTGTAAAAATTTCCCTTCAGGAGTGAGATACAGCAGCCAATGCAATGAATTAGGCCTATGGGGGTAGTCTTATTAAAAAGTAAATTAATTTAAAAAAATCAAGGAGCATGTAAACTATTTTTCCCTCCTGCATCTGTGGTCCTTTTTATCGAAAAAGCATAGATGATATTTAACTTCTTTTTTTTTTAAATACATTAATTCATTTGATTGTTTGTCGGGTTGTTCGTTTGTTAGTTTGTTAGTATGTTAGTTTGTTAGTTTGTTAGTTTATTAGTTCGTTAGTTTGTTAGTTTGTTAGTTCATTAGTTTGTTCATATTTTGTATTGTTTGTTTGTTTTCTACTATACTTATATACTTGATTCATTCATTAATTAATTTTTTAAAATTTTTATTGTCTAATCTTGTTGAAAATTTGAAATTGAAAGTTTTGAAAGTTTTGCTCCAATATCCATAAAGAAAACTTTGTTTAAAATGTTTACCTTCTATGTGGTGTAACTGTTTAATAACAACACTAGGGGAACAGCTGCAGCAAAAACTAAAAGAAAGTGATACTTTCTTCAACAAACTTTAACAATTCCTGGGGTCAGGAATCTGAATTCTGCTGGTAAGTCCAGGAATGGCATCAGATAATTTATACCTAGCTAGATATCACCTCAGAAGAATTGTGAAATGACACTGATTCCTCTTTAGCTTCATTCAGCTCTGATTCAGATAGCTACCTAAGTATGCAATTGTTATTTTTTACAATTGGTTATAACATTTATAGCTAGTAACTGCCCTAATAATCAAACCTTATAATAAATTTGCTATAAATTATTATTATAACCAAGTGTAAAAAGAAAAATTGCTCTGATGGCTATATAGCTAGCTAGCTAGCTATTAAATATCTAGCTAAACACCAAAAGTGGCAAGCTAGTTAGCAAGTATTACCATGAAAAATAACAAAGTTTTTGATCCTCATTTTCTGAAGCTATGTAGCTAGCCAGTTAGCTATTATTTATCTAGCTCCACACCAAAAATGAAGTAAAAAATATCTTACAAATGGCTAGATTTTAACATGAGAAATAAAAAGAAATCTTTGATCTTCATTTTCTATACCTAAAAAAGAGTTGGATGAAGCTGAAGAACAGTGTCACTAGACTATGTAGTTAAGAGAAATTATTGCAGTTACCAAAGGGAATTTTTCACTTATTCCTACTCTGCAGCTCTTATCTTGCTAGATATCAATGTGCTGTTACCTATCCTGAACATACACTCAGAATCCTGCCTCCTGACTTGAGGAATTGCTGAAGTTTGCTGTAGTAGAATATCACTTTCATTGAGGTTTTGCTGCAGCTGTCCCCCTTGTGACAACATTAAAGAATTACACCCGCACAAGAAGTATGAATATTGAATCAAAATTTTTCAAAAAAAATTTATACCAGGATATCCATCAACGAGAAAATAAAACAATAAAAAAAATCGTATATTTTTTCCATACAAGTTACAGTTCAGTTCAACATTTTTATGGTTTGTACATGCTTTCAGGTCATGTAGCAACAATGTTTAGTCCATTTTTATTTCAATTTCAGTAAACTTAACCCCTTTTTTTTCTTCCATTCAGGGCAAGTTGCTCATTTGTTAATATAACAGAGGTTGTCCTAAGGAATTGTTCTGTGTCAAGGAATACTCGAATTGCCACGTATGGTACTTTAATTGTGGCCACAGTAATCCTGAACTTTATGAAGGGAATTTTGTTCTACCTGGTCTGTATCAATGCATCCAGGGTCCTCCACAATAGAATGTTTGGTACCATACTAAGAACACCAGTACTCTTCTTTGATAACAATCCGAGTGGTAAATTAGATCAATTCCAAGTAACTTCATGAATATTTAATTGCTTTTTGCATTATAGGACAGATTTTGAATAGATTTTCAAAGGACGTTGGATTTATTGATGACCTGATGCCAGAAACATTTTACCTATTTTTAATGGTATGTAATTAGAAGATTATTTAAAAAAAATTAAACTAATAATTATAAATAAACTTTTCTAAATGATAACCTAAATGCCTTAGTTACTTGCATGTAAAATACAAATTCATATTTTCTTTTTTCAATTTTTTTTAGCTGTTCCTTCGCTTCATTGCTATTATTATTCTGGCATCAGTCGCCAATCCATTCATCTTGATTGCTGTACCTTTTTTGATGTTCATATTTCTTGTGCTGAGGTGGTACTACCTAAAATCATCCCGAAATATCAAGAGACTGGAGGCAATTGGTAAATATTGATAATTATCTTATAATAAAAAATGTGTAAAATGTGGGGGGGGAAAAAAGAAGTAAAACATAGGGGATGATTTACTTATGCTAGCCTCTATATTTTTCTTATAAGCTCGAAGTCCTCTGTATACTCACATTTCTACCACACTCAAAGGACTGTCCACCATAAGGTCATTTGAACAGCAACAGGCTGCATTTCAGCAGTTTCATCAACTTAACAATGAACACACTAAGGTGAGATTCCTGTTCCTATGGGTATCTTCCATATCTTTATTTTAATTATTATTGTTTTTTAGGGATGGTACATCTATTTGATCGTGTCAAGATGGTTGGGAATTCGACTGGATTTTCTTAGCAACTTAATCTTGCTTGCTATTGTTGCTTTCACAATTCCTTTACTTGCCCATACTGGTAATTATTTTTAAATGAATATAATATTTTGTTTGGTTATATATTTCTATGTAAACTCATACTGTAGACATTCAGTTCGATCCAGCTCTCTTGGGTCTTGGATTAACTTATGTCGTAACTTTGGCCGAATTGTTCCAGTTTTGTGTGCGGCAGAGTGCAAAAGTTGAAAATTTGGTATAATCTATATATCTTCCTTTTTTTTTTTTTTTTTTGGTTTTTAAGTATAATTTCTTTAAATAGATGGTTTCAACAGAGCGAATTATGGCCTATGGTTCTCTAGAACCTGAGGCTTCCTTGGAGACACTGTCTTCTCATGACCAGCAACCTGAGACTTGGCCAGATAAGGGGGAGTTATGCTTAGAGGATGTGACTTTCCAATATTCATCAGCTCTCCCACTTGTCCTAAAGAATCTCAGCTTCTCAATCAGACCTTCGGAAAAGGTTGGTATTGTGGGTAGAACTGGAGCAGGCAAGTCTTCTCTCATATCAGTACTTTTCAGGTTAGCAGAGCCAGGAGGTCACATCAGCATTGATGGTGTGGACATTAAGTCTATTGGACTGCATGACTTGAGGAAGAAGATTTCAATCATTCCTCAAGACCCTGTGTTATTCAGTGGGACAATGAGATACAACCTTGACCCCTTTGAAGAATTTTCTGACCCTGAGCTGTGGGATGTACTAGAACAGGTTCAGCTAAAGGGCGCAGTGAAACAGATGAAGGGCCAATTGAGTGGGGATGTGTCTGAAGGAGGTAGCAACTTCAGTGTTGGTCAGAGACAGCTTCTGTGTCTTGGCCGAGCTATTCTCAGGAGTAACAACATCTTGATTCTGGATGAAGCCACAGCAAATGTTGATCCCAAGTAAGTGTATATCAAGATGTCTGTTAATAGTATTGGTATTAGGTTCATCTATGTAGTTCTATATTCATTCCCCCCATGGTTTTCTTTTGAATTTGAATTGCCCTAATTTTTTTCCCCTCTAGATATTTTATAGATTTGAGATGGAATCAGGTATGCTTGCTATAGATCTTTCTCTTTAACTGAATCAGCAATGTTTGAGTCTTTAAATTTTTTTCTCTCTTACCTCACAAATACACCTGAATAGACTTTTTCCTTTCTTTTTCAATGAATAAAATATACATCTTCTCTTAAGTTTTTTTAGCTCATGTCTTCTCAAACTGTTCAGTCATCCTATTCTGAACTGAAATGGGATATCAGGGTTTCTAATCTAATTGCACTGGTGCATGAACCCTTTGCAATGGAATTGCATAGTTGTCTGCCTTAGCCTTGTCCAGAGGCTGTGGGTGTAGCCAGGATTTGATCTAGATAGGGGCTGTGCTCCTTCCAGGACGACCTGATGAGTCAAGAACATATGATGTTGGTGCATGAAAAAACTTTTTTTTTATATGTTCATTGAGAAAGACTATTTTCACCCTTTTTTTCCCCCACACATGTAAGATGCAATTAATCAGACTGTGCAAAGCAAAGTCTTAATATTCTGAGAACCAGTGTGCCAAAACTTTTTTTTTATCAAGAGCACATTTTTCTTGGAAATTGCTCCTAATAGTTTCACAAAACTTTACATGATGACTGGAATGGTCTAGGAGCAAAATATTAATTCCCTCACCCATGGGGAGTGGAGGCTAAAGGATAGTTTCTGTCTTTTTGGGGTGTAATCCCACACTGGAAGGTGTAGCCCTGTGTGACCAAGCCCTAAATCATCCTTCACACCAACTTTTATCACAATTTTCAGTTTTTTAGTAGAGTCTAGAATCTCAATTCATTGACCATTGTCTGGTTAACATTTTTTGATCTCTATGTCCTTCCCAAAAATCCTAGGCATTTTTGTCTAGAGGGTAAAATCCAAAATGGCCACTGCTGCGAACTTGAAAATTAACTTGGACCGTAATACTTAAAATACTGTATGATGAGAATTTTTTTCGTTTAAGTCGACCACAAGGATTCTGATTCCAGAATCAGTTCAATTTTATGACATCATATTGACTGAGAAATCAAGGATGGCTGCCATTCAGTTAAGTGAAATCGTATATTTTATTAATGGGAAAGTGAAATTTTTATTTATAAATATTTTCTTGATAAATATACACAGACCAAACTAGCAAGTAAATGAAAAAAAATATATGTAAAATAAGTATTATATGATTAGTTTGAATCAGAGCATTATGCCTCACTAAATTCTGTATCATCGGATGTCAATGAATCTTTGGTTTTTCTTTGTATATCAGCATGGTCATTACCATCCATCCGCCTTACTCTCATCTTCCCAGGTATATTCTATTGCTTCAATGGAGGTAGATACATTGGAAGTGTAGGACATGTGTTGTATACAGGGCGACAGCGACCACCAACCAGCTCCCATCCATGTTCATGTGGTGAGGGTGGTGGTTTAAGGAGGGGTGGCTCACTAGATATGCCAAGTAGTTTGACAGATGCAGAGTTGGTGGCAGTGTTAGTGGTAATGTTGGTGTAGGCTAGCTACATCTGGAGGGTGATGGATGAATGCCTTTTTTTTATCATTACCTTCCACTTTTGCTACACAGGCTTCAGCCATGGTGCTAATTTTCTTGTCGCCTTAAATGATTTGTTGTGTGAACTTGAAGAGCTCCTTTCCTACATCCTCCACCAAGTCAAGACCTTCTGCACCTTGAGAGTTGTTGCCATGCTCCACCTTGTCATACACTGATGACTCACCCTTGTTGTAAAACCTGATGTGGCATCACATACAGTGTAGCTACACAAAACAGCCTGCTATCTCCTCAGTTACCAGGCCAGAGCATAAGAATGTCCCCTGTTTTCTCTTAGTACACCAGGAAGCTGCCACAATATGACTGCTGCAGCAATATAGCAATATAGGCTCCATTATCAGCCATATCAATGCAACAGGGCTACTCTATCATGACATGCACAGAATTGTGTAAACAAATAAAAATAAAAAAATGGTATCAGCCTCAGGCTGGTCATATGAATAGCCCTGTATTAGTTGCCTGGTTGACAAGTAAGTGCAGTGGGAGCCAAAAGAGTAAATAATGTCTGCATTTACGTTCTATATGAGGTTGGTCAGGTATGTATGTATTAGTTTTTGCATCTTCCCCTTGTTGCTGATGCTACAGAGCAGTGTTTGGAATGCTCTGGCAGTAGGGAAGGGGTTGTCTAATTTCATGTAGATGTTAGAGATATGAGCATTATCCTGTATCTGTAGGTCTCGCTCATTTTCTTTTGTTGATTATGCTGCATCATATGGGTTGTTCACACAGGTGATGTGATGAGCATCACAATGGCAAGAAATGATAATGGTTGACACTTTGTGGATGTAGTTCAACCACCTGTATGGGGTGCAATCTTGATTCTTCCCATCTTCAGCTGATGAAGACCCCTAGGTCATTCCCATGTCATGAGAGTAAAATAAGCAATATAAGGTTCTTGCAACCCAACAGATTGGCAACAGAACTTCCGGATGAGCTTGCTCTTCTTCTTTTTGTGAGTATTTCAACCAGTATTTGTGGTGACATAATCTTAAGAGCTTAGTGCTGATCTGCTGTGGAATGGATTAGACAATTGATTTTATCTCTCATTTACTGATCTTGGGGTGGAGAGGGGGGGGGCACTATGTGGCTCTTGAAAGCTGCACAAGCATCCCCATATATAAATGGTGGAGGAGATCTTTGAAAGAAAATATTTATTCCATTATTCACCCATGATAGTACTTTTTTTTCTTCCACTAGATGAAATAGAGTATGGAGTCAGTGATTTATGGATGTAGAATTAGGCACATATTAATTGAGTGTTCATGCCTTGTTTGATACTTGTTGGGTAGGTAATGATCTTTTCTTGTTCTGTTTTTATCACAAATATCTTTGCCTTTTTTCAAAGTAAAGTTCCCTTTTTATGGGGGGCTGGAATATCTTTGAAATTTACAATGGGAAATATTCACTCTATTATTTAGTCATGTTAACATCATTTCTTTTTTGACACTAGATGAAATATGCTTTGGAGTCAGTGGCTTAGGGATTTTGAATTAGGTGCATAATAATTGATAATGTAGATTAGTCACATAATTAATCAGAGGTTTTCAGGAAAAAATTCTAAGAATCAAAAGTCACAAATTAATGCATGCTATTGATTGCACTGTATAAATAAGAATTGAACTGAATGTATGAAATCTTACCTGAATAGAATTAATTCCACTGTAGGATAGCAGTATAAAAATTAAAAAAAAGTTTTCTCTTCCCAGTCAGGAAGAAATGGAAAAAAAAAGAAGATTCACTCTTTATATTCAGTAAGGATAATAATAGTAATATAGTATTTTCTAACAAATTTCATTTTTGTATTTGACAAATAACCACTTAATGTCTTTTTTTTCTTCTTCTTTTTGTAGTAGCTAAGTGAAGAGTTCAGCACAGTGGGAGCCATTGGTCCATCTCTCCTTCTGTGTCAGGCAGCCAATAGCTAACCTAGACAACTCACCACACAGTTCTTTCCAAAAATCAAAGAGGGTCTTTCTCTGCTTCTTCTTCAAAGACATTTCTGCTGAACAAGCATTTTTAAAGTTTATTTGGTAGGATTTTTGTTTATTTTTTTAGAATGGAGTGAGGTGCACACCCCAGGTGGAAGGAGTTTGAGTTCCATTCACCTTTCCCCCCCACTATGCATCTTCAATTATAGTTAGTAGTTATAGTCCTTTCCATGAGGAATAATTTGATCCATTTTGTGTAAAATAGATGAGTCTTTAGTTTTCTACTGCTTGCTAACTATTGGGGTCACTATAAAATTTTGTAATGTGTAGTGAAGTTAAATAACAGTAAACTGTAAAAATATTTATTAAATCAGTCTTATTAAATAATATAGCAGAAAAGCCACCCTATGGGCGAATTTTAAATATGCCACCTGCAGTATTAAATATGTTTAGTTCACTATATTTTTACATGTAGGGATTATTGACAATGATTTCATTAATCAAACAAATATGATACAATTAATAAACATGCCAAATTTCTGTGATAGGTTGTGTTTTGTGATAGGTTGTGTTTTGTGATAGGTTGTGTTCTGTGATAGGTTGTGCTCTGTGATAGGTTGTGTCCTGTAATAGGTTGTGTTCAGTGATAGTTTGTGTTCCTTATCACCAAACTGTGCCCATTCACAAAACCACACCCATAGCAACCCAATTTGAATGAAATATTCGGAAGGACAGCAGTAAGGTGCCATAATCAATCTATGATAATTTCATGAAGATCCCACTAGCAGTTTGGAAAAAGTTAGAGTCCACGCATATATATATATATATATATATATATATAAATACAGACAGACAAACCCACAAACAAATAGTGAATAATAGTATGATACAAAAAGTACATGTTTTGAACAACAATTTTGTTATTATTTAAGGATAATATGAGAATGTGGTTGTAGCTAAGAAGATATGGTATAGATTAGTTTTATATTTCTTAAATATGTCCAAATATTCCAATGTTATCAAGTTGACTGCTATCAAGCTGACTTCTGTAATAACCCGGGCTCAGCTTATTTAATGATAATCATGTTACTACTTACTTAAAAACAATTTGGTAAGAATTGAATGGAGACATGAGTAATGTCTCGAAATAATGATTCAGTAATTGACACTCATCAATCACGATGTCTTATGTCTCAATATATTCTTTTCAAATTTAGCAATATTATCCTTTCACAATATCAACTATTCTTTTTAGAACTGATGAAATAATACAGGAAGCAATTCGAGAGAAGTTTGCTGATTGTACAGTGCTAACAATAGCCCACAGGCTCAACACCATCATGGATTCTGATCGAATTCTGGTAAGTTAAAAATTATGATATCATAATAATATTTAAAAATGAATAAATATCCATGTAGGTGATGAATAAAGGTCGCATTGAGGAGTTTGCCAGCCCATATCAACTTCTTAAAAATTCAGACTCTCAATTGTATAAAATGGTGGAGAAAGCAGGACCTGTAGTTTCTCGCAAGCTTGATCAGATGGCACTGGATAATACATCTGAGTGAATTAGAGATTTCAATATAGCTCTTTTAAGATTATTTGTTGCCATTCTTGACATTATTATAATATTAAATTATGGAATTGTATTGTTATAGTTGACCAATACTTCTTATTTAGTAATGTTTCAAAAATATTTAAAAGAAGTTTTGGGTTTAAAACAGGTTATTCAATTACCATAGAGTTTGATTTCCATGTTATTGTTAAATACTATTATATTTTTTAAAAGTTAAAATTATGGAACAAGAAGAAAAGGTTTTTTTTATCTTATAACTAGTGTATGAATATATATATATATATATATATATATATATATATATATATATATATATATATATATATATATATATATATATTGGATAGACCAATGATAAAATAGAGGAGTATGACTATTCTCATGCATTCTGAATGTAAAGGAACATTTTCAAATCATACCTGATGTATCAATAAATTGCTGGATAGTTCCAAAACAATTGGATACATCTCCCTTAAATAAATAATTGGTATCTGCGGTGTGCATCCTTCAGTCTCTTTAATATGTATATGCTTCTTGTACAATGGACACAAGAGCGCTTGTTAATATATCTGCATGCATCTGACTCTTAAGAAAACCACTTCATCACATAATGTCATTTTCTTTTCCTTTTTGAAAACTAACAAAATGTAAATAGCTCTCTTCCTATAATTTCCATCACTTTTATGTACTTGTAAGTGGGAGGTTTCAAATATAGCTAATTACATTATAAATGGAGCAAATTTTATGCCGTTTGAATATTTTCAGTTATTCGTTCCTGGGCCAAGCGGGCTATATATAATACTTTCATTAATTTAGAGTTGTTAACATAGCAATAATTGACTTGAGTCTTGTATAAATACACAGTAACTGCTGTGGTCACTCATCATTAACTAAAGTGCTCTCTAACAGCCTGTAGGCAAATTAAGTGTCAAAGATGCATTCAACAATCTGAAATTAAAAAAAAATTTTTTTTTAATTTTTAAAAAAATTTTAAAATGCCATGGACGAACTTTGAAGATTCTAGATCTCCTATTAAGGATAATATTAAGTGTTTCATAGCAGCCATTCTGGAACACTGTAGCCTTGTTTCAGTGTGGAGGCTATGAAATGATCACATAGCATTATTGTGGCAACCATGAAAACCGTAAACATCTGACACCTCTGTTATTGTTAATCGGTTGTTGCTTATTCTGCATTGCACACGTGCAAGCAATATGATGAACTCACGGAATATATATTATATCTATCCCAAGTGTATGCATATGTGTGAATTTTCATGTGTGTGTTTATGTGCTTTTTCATGTGAGTGTACTTTTTATCATAGTCAAGATCTGGTGTGCATGCTACTATGCAAACTCTCTGAAGGTACAGCCTGAGTAAAGCATTGGAAAGGGGTGAAAAATAGGGTAGTAGATTGTGCATCTGTCCCAAGGACTTTTGGTTAAGTCAATAGACTGAAGCAAGCACTACCTCACTTTTGCAATTAACTGTTGATTGCTGGGGCGAAGTTGAACCCAAGGACTTTAATATTCATTATTAGTGCTGTGAAAAATTCAATGTTAAGGTCTTTAGCACTACACTAAAATAATGTTTTACCCAATTTTGAGTCACTTCACATGGATTGATAGATTTTTTTTTTCCCTTCCAGTTCTTGTGGTTCCTTTCTCAATCAACATCCACCTCTCATTCAATCAAAATAGGAAATACATTACGGTGTGGTTTTTCTATGGGGGGAGGGGGGGGGGTGAACTTACCAATCCACCATCCATGACCTCTTCTCAATGTTCTCATCAAGGTAAGCAAGTACAGAATAGACCTAGTCTATGTGGCTGAGAGAATGATCAATTCTTGTCCTGTGGAGACCACATTCACTGATTACAAAGACAACTAAGTTGCACTTCCTATCCTGCATCCTATTGGAAAGAGTGGAGCGCTTCAGTCTGTCAGCTGAGATAATACTTGGCTTATGAAAGCTTCTACAGAATGGGCATAAGACTCCTTGGCTCCAAACCCATGACTTTGCACCTTGCCCTGATGTTTTTTTTTTGTTTTTTTTTTTGTGTTTTTTTTAAATTTTTTTTTAATATTTTTTGTACTTCCTTCAATAATTCAGCCACACTTATCTGAAGACAGTAATAATGCTTACTTGCCTACCTACAATGCAATTAGGCAGACAAAATGTGCTTTCAAGTTTACATCCTGTTGAAATGATAACCTTGATTGACCCACACATTTTTTAAGCAACCAGCAATAACCCTTTACAAAATATAGCATCATCTCCCAATATATTCTATTTCTCTGTTAATATATTATCTCATGATTCTACTGCTCTGTTCATGTATTATTTCATAATTCCAGTGCCCTGTTCATGTGTTATCTCATGATACCAGTGCTCTGTTCATGCACTATATCATGATTCTATTGCTCTGTTCATGTATTATCTCTTGATTTTACCGCTCTGTTCATGTATTATCTCTTGATTTTACCGCTCTGTTCATGTATTATCTCATGATTCTAGTGCTCTATTCATGTACTATCTCATGATACCAGTGCTCTGTCCATGTATTATCTCATGATACCAGTGCTCTGTTCATGTATTATCTCATGATTCCAGTGCTCTGTTCATGTATTATGTCATGAACACCTCACAAAAGTTATCAAACATGTTATTATTAGGTGGTGTAAGAGCAGTGGTTTGTTGGCTAATAATGCTGTCAGAAGTAGATTAAATTTCTAAGGAGTTGCTGATGATAAAGTACCAAATATTTTTTTCTTGGCTTTTGGATCATTTGTACTAGGCAGTTGTAAAGAGCCTCTATTTTTCTTTCAGCAATTATATTAGCTATTACCTATATTATAGCAGCAGTACGCTTCCTGATGGAGGTGGCTGGCGTCCTCTTTGCTTTGATGCTGGTCTCTAGTAACCATTCCTAGGAGTGTCTACTCAAGTCACGGAAATTTCTCTTTCAAAGCGTACAGAAGTTTTTGATGATAAAGCCTTACGAACAGCTACTTTAACTCACTGGCAATTAAAATGAAGAGAGATGGGCAGGCTGGGAGACAAGCTAAACGCACTGCACCTCCTTTTTTCTTTTTTTTTTTAACTTTCGTTTTCATTTCTTAAATTAATTTATTATTAACTATCAAAAAAATCTCAGTTGCAGTTGGGGTACATACAAAAGCCTGCCATGGCTGATGGATTAACCTGGAGACGTATCAGGTAATGACCAGGCAAAAAATAAAAAAATAAAAATAAAAAAAACCGCGGTTGGATCCAGCACTACGTGCAAGCTGAGTCACCGTTTTTGACCCCTTGAGCCTCCTCCCCTAAACACCCTTGGACTGTCCTGGGGGCATGATTTTAGTTGGTCTTCTTTCAGATGGTGGTGATTTCAGCTAGATTGCCATTCAGTTAGCGGTGGTGTCCTCTGATGGAGGAGTTGGATAAAGAGGAGGAGGCTCTCAGTTTTGAGGATAATATTATGACCTTGAGTCATCAAGTTGTACTTCCTCCTACCAGAGACACGGATCCTCGGTCAAAGGCTAAGTACAACCTCATATCCAGGCTTCTGTTCTGGTATGTACAGCATGGCTACGTTTCCTTTAGAAATTTAAGCGTTACTTATGTTTGAAAAGTATATTTATATGACTTTATTATTTAGGCTATTCTAACCCAGTTTCCTACCCCCTTCCCCCCTCCCACAATAGTAAAAAATGTATGAGTTCTTGGTGGACAAGGAATGTTAGCCAACTAAAAACAGACAAACCTATTGAATCTTAAGTGCTTCAAGTACTTGCTAAGAAAACAAACTTGAGCAAATATACCCCTCCTCCCTCTCTCAATAGTTGGTGCATGAGTGTTTGAGTGGTGGGTGGACCTGGGGGGGGGGGGGGGGGGGGGGGGGGGTTGCCAACCAACTACACAAACTAACCAGGTAAGTGCTTCAAGTACTTGCTAAGAAAACAAACATTACCGATTAAAAAAATAGTACACAGTGCTCAAAATCAAAGCTAAATTCTGCTTCCTATGTTGTTTTGTTGCCACCAAATGCCTGCTTGATGAAGACGCTGGACAAAGGTTAAACATTGTTAAAAATATATGTGACTTACTTTAAAATGATTTAAAAAAAAAGAAATTGATAAAAAAAAAAAATTCATCCAAAAATTTCATGTGGGTAGGTTTAATAAGAAAAATTACATATAGGAGTAAATTTAGAGAGATCAGAAACTCCTAATTGAGTTGGAGTGGCCTTATAATTTATCAATTTTTTGCAAGTAAAAAGTCAGGTGTACTACTCTAAGTCATTATAATCAATCACGAGGATTCATTGTGCATGAGTGTCCCATGCTACTCTATGAAAGCCACTCCATGAGACCACAGTATGACATGGATTGTTCTCTCCAGACACTATATGCTGGAGATCATTAGAACCATTCTATTTTACACATGTTCATTTACAAAGTATGGGTCAGAAGTACCATTTTTATCCAAATATTGATCTATTTTTAGATATATTCGGTACACAAGAATAGGAAATGAAACCTTACACATTGTATTATTGCAACAAACCACGCTATATGAATGTTATAAAGCAAAAACTTCTATTTTTTAATTAGTAATATTATATTAAGGCACTTCAATCACTGCATCATTTTAATTTATGGGAACCCCTTCACTAATGGGTAATGACAGGAAAATATAGCCGTTTCATGAAGAGCTTGTTTTGAGCTTTAAGTAAATATATTCTAATAAACATTTTCTAGCCATGGGAATCATTATGGTGGCATGGTGTCTGGATTGATCTAATCTCTGGGATGAGCTAATCTCTCAGCTGAGATGATGCAACAGTGCTGACTGTATCATCTGTCATAACCTTTTCTTTCAGCATTTGTATATGGTCAGTGTTAATTAATTGTGTATTTCTTGTAAATGAACCAACCCACTTCCTCTCCATTAGTGCAACATATACCGACCCACTACCTGAACAAGCAAAATTATATATCAGTATTTTTTTAAACAAAATTTGGCACAACAACTATGTACAGTACGGCTGTAAAACTGATAACAAAAGGCTGATGCATTCTCCTGAAACATTACTCACTGTTTTCAGGTCCCATGATCTACTCTGTGACACAACCCCACCAACATGCTGACCCTTCATGGTTCATGATCATTTATGAGAAACATGCAATTAGTTCATAATAGTTTCTTAGGAGGTTTTTTTTCGTATTATGAACAATTTGGGTTACATTTTTCTTTTCTCGCAGAACATTCCCCAAGAAGAAACTTAATGTATGCATCCCCAGTGATTCCCCAAATAAATTTTTTAAATTTCATTGTGATTGTAATTTCCATTTGATGAGTAGTATTACTTACGGACAAACAGATATTTGCATACTATATATAGTGGGATTAACTAAATTATTTTATCCATATATATGCTGAGACTCTCTTGCTATTGCTAATGAGGTGTGTATACTGGAAAAATAACCACAATGTTTATTCACAGTATATTGACGTTAGTGATATCTATTAGCATCTGTAGCAAAAACTGTATGTTTGTTCTTGCTATCTCAAAAATTTCAGGTTCTATGGAATGGGTAGCATGTGGTTACAAGTTGTGGTACTCTGTTGCTGCTAGATTCTCTCAAAACTTATACAACTGGTTCGATAGTGGTGGTGTGTCTGCAATATGCAATGATTCTCGGTTTTAAAAAACTGCAGCCGAGTTGGTTTGATATAGTTTAGGGTATTGGTCAAGTTATTCATCCAAGAGATGGGCGTGGCTAACATTTTTCTTTAGTTTGTTGCTGTTATTGATTCTATGCCACACTATCCCATACCTTAAGCTTGTGCCTTTGGATTTGAAAAAATGTCCAAGTTTTCATATGCATGATTAGTATGTACTTTGAGGTAACAGCTTTAACTACAGCATGTGAACTGAACTAGACTATCCTTGACCCAGAGAGATTTGAATAAAGTTGTGATTGGTGGCGAACCATCTGCCTTTTAAAAGATTTAAACATGGATCATTTTTTAAAAGTTCTACTGAAGACAGTAGTGCATGTGCATGCATGCGCACACACATGCAAGCATTCATGCACACTTTAGCGCACACATGCCTCTCCAATGTTGTGCCCAACTAGTTGCATATTCTGAGGGGAGAAGATGAGTTGTGAGTGGTATCATGTGTGCACTTATTTGGCATCTCTGCTAAGTGATCTCAGCCAATATGACAAAAGAGAATTTTTATGGCTTTATGGAGAGAATTTCTACGCATTGAGATAACTAGAAAATAAGTTTTAATCATGTATTCTAATAAGCAGCATCCCACATTTGAGTACCCCTCTGTAAGAGAGTAGAGTAACTTGCAGGCATTCATTTTAAATATTTATACAGCAAAGGAGCAAATATTAAAGGTCTGCAATTTCCCCAAAACTTGCGGAAGCAAGAAAAGACCTATCCAAGAAATATTGAAATAAGGCATGAACACTCAATTATTATTCTTAAATATTGCAAAGAAACCCCCCCCCCCCCCCCCCGAACCCTTCCCCCTTCCAAAAGGATACTTAAATGGTATGGAAAGAAAATAGGTGACTCCCTCATCATGCATAATAGGGTATACCAAAATATTAAGAAAAGTTTGGAGGCAGTGATTTAGGGATGCAGAATTAGGCACATAATATCTGAGTGTTCATGCCATGTTTAAATATTTCTTTAGTAGGTCTTTTCATGTTTCCATACTTCTTGGGGAAATCCTAATTCCTTTTTTTTTCCATTCATTATATAAATATTTTTCTTTATTACTATATATATGTATGTATATATATATACATACATATATATACATATACATATATATTGTACTCGAAACATTTTTAGGTATGTTTCCCCTGTCAAACCAAGTCAGGATCTATTTTTACTCATTTTCCATCCGTACTTATCAATACTAATGATGCATTGGAAGTTTTTGTGGTGTATATACCACAGACACGCATACACACACATACACACACATACACACACATACACACACATACACACACATACACACACATACACACACATACATTTGAATGATGCACAGATTTCATTTCATATAATTCTCAGAATTCCTTTTAGAAATTTTTTAGAGTGCAGTGTGGAGATGTGGAGGTTCTCTGTCTGCATGCATTCTTACTATTTTTTGTTAACTTTCTGCAGCTGGATTGGAGGACTTCTCCGTCATGGATTTAATCATGACTTGAAACAGTCTGACTTGTTTGCCCACCCAAGTGAAGCAGACTCTGAGAAGTTGCACAGAGAATTCACTAAGTATGATGATGTTATGTAATGTGATGTTATATAAGATGTGTGATTGTTTAAAGTTTATACAATTGTGCTGTACATATTTTTTTTATAGATATTGGGGCCATGAATTACACAGGAAAGCCCAAGGACAGACTCCAAGGTTATGGATGATTGTTGTGAAGAGTTTTTGGTGGAGAATTATATTGCTAGCTGTGTTGACAAGTTCCGAGGTAACCACTTACTCTCACTGTGTTTTGATGCTTGCTTGTAAAGTAACAATAATATTTCTTTTCTACACATGGCTTCCATAACAAAGAATGTCATAGTTTTATTGGGATATACCTTCATAGCGGTAGTCATCTGTAACACAAATGAATGCATGGAATTATTTGAGGTATGAAATCTTACCTGAATAGAATTCACTTCACTATAAGATAGCATTGGGGAAAAAATTCACTCTTCTGAGTCTGGAAGAAATGAAATAGAGATCCACACTTTATAATCAGCATGGGGTGTTGGTGTGAAGGGTCTGGTCAACGAGACTAAGTTTAGCAGAGGGTTTAACGGACAGTTTGCACGTGTATACTTAGCAATTGGAATGCAAATAATGTTATCCTTGACAGCGGATGTCATTGATTTGTGGCAATCAGATTTGTCTGCCTTGTATCCCTTGTAACTTGGACATTCCATTGTTAAGAGTTCAAATGTTCTTAAATAAGCGGGAAATTGACTCTTTACCAGTTGTTGTTGCTACACAACCTTCCAGGCCAGCTTAATGGCTGAAGATGAGCCTGGTGCTGGTGTCCATACAGCCTCCCTCAAACTGCCTCCATTCTGGCAAGGGGACCTAGCTCTATGGCTTCACTAGGTGGAGGCCCAGTTTACCAAAAAGGACATTACTCAGTATCTTACCAAGTACCAAAACATTGTCGGCTCACTGGCCCCTGGGACTGCTAGAGAGGTACATGATGTCATTTTACTTCCCTCGCAGAGTCTCAGAGGATGCAAAAGGTGCTCTCTTTTGAGCCGTTAGGTGACCAGAAACCCTCCCAGCTACTTTGGCGTATGGAACAGCTAGCTGAAAAAAATTGCCGCAATGACCCAGTCTTTCAAATAAATCTTCCTCACTCCCTTTCCAGTGTCAATATAGCTCATCTTGAAGTCTCACCCCGACAAAGGTACTGAGTAACTTGCTTCTCTCGCTGATAGCCTCATTGCAGTCACTCCAGAAGCCTCTCTGTTTGCACCCTTCAGTACCACCTCACCTGTCACATAGTTGACACTATAGCTTCCTTCCGCTCTGACTCTCCCAGCAGCGGAAATCTGGAAATCCTTCAGCTCCCCCAACAGCTTCTGCTACTGCAACACTCTGCTGATACCATGCCAAATTTAGCAAAGATGCTACCAAATGCAAAAAAAAAAACCCTGCTCTATGTCGGGAAACGCCTTCCTTCATTGACTGCATCTCTGGCCAATGCTACTTGGTTGATTCCAGTGCTGAAGTCAGTGTGCTTCCTGCAACATGTTCTGACCATTAGATACGGATGAAGGGATTCCCTCCCAGGGCTGCGAACGCCTCTGTAATCTCCACCTTTGGCAAACGTACTTTGGCCTCAGAACCTTTTAGCTGGACTTTCATCCTGGCCGATGTCAGCCAACCAATCATTGGTGAAGACTCTTTCCGTGAGCACAGTATACTCATTAACCTCAAGCACCTCCAGCTGTGTGACCCGAAGCACCCTACAGCAGCATTCCTGCTCACCTCTCTGACCTCAAGGCACTCCACCTCACCTATTTCTCTGTGGTGCAAAATCATCACTGCGCCATTCTCCAAGACTTTCCCCATCTCACTACTCCACAAGTGGCTGATGGGACGCCAAAGCATGGCGTCCAGCACCGCATTGCCACTGATGGCAGGCCATCCTTTGCTAAGGCTCGTTGCCCTCCCCCTAAAAAGCTGTCCGCTGCTAAGAAAGAGTTTTGCAATCTTCTACAGCTTGGCATCATCCAGCCCTCGCCCAGTGTATGGACTTCACCACTGCATATGGTGTCCAAAAAGTCAGGTGCATGGTGTCCCTATGGTGATTAGTGTGCCCTCAATGACATCACCGCACCTGATCGATATCCCATATCTCATATCTAAGACTTCAGAGCATCACTACGCTGAGCCACAATCTTCTCCAAGGTTGACCTTATCCGGGCCTTCAACCAGATTCCGTTGCATGAAGATGATATCCCAAAGACTGCAATTATAACACCTTTTGGCCTCCATGAATACCTCATGATGCCTTACAGACTCTGAACACAGCACAGACCTTCCAGAGGTTTATGGATCAGGTTTGCTGGTAACTCTACTTCATCTTTGTCTACATGGATGATATACTTATAGCCAATCGCACACCAGAAGAGCATGTGCATCACCTCCAGATTTTCTTTATCCATTTTCTTCGTATGGACTAGTCATCAACACAGACAAGTGCCAATTTGATGTCTCCACCCTCAACTTTCTCGGCCACTGCAATAGCTCTGCAGGCATTACCCCTCTGGAAGATTATGTAGAAGCTATCTGCAACTTTCCTGCTACTACAAGCAAGACTTCATTGAAAGAGTACCTGGGACTCATCAGCTTTTACCTTCACTTTTATCCGCACTGTGCAGAAGTTTACCACCCGCTGTACCAGTTCCTCAAAGGAAAAATCACTCCTTGGATCTGGACACCCACATATCACATATCAGGCCACATTTCGTCAAAAGCTAAGAGGCCCTACAAACAATTACTCTTTTGGCATACCCTGATCCTTCAGCATCTATGTCAATCACCGTTGAACCCTCAAATGTTGCTGTTGGTGCTGTTCTGGAACAACAACCTCATGGCCAATGGACCCGATATCCTTCTCCCATAAACTCCACAACCCAGAGACAAGATACTCTGCCTCTAACAGGGAGCTACTTGCCAACTATCTGGCTACTTGCCACTTTCGACATTTTGTGGAAGGTCGACCCTTCACCATCTTCACTGACCACAAGCCATTGACTTTCGCCTTCTAAAGTGCCAACTTTGATAAGTGGACATCTCAATAATCTCGTCACCTCTCCTTCATATCAGAGTTCACTAGTGATATCTGTCATGTTGATGGCAAGGACAAAGTCATAGCTGATACCTTGTCCCGCGTGCACAACTTCTCAGCAGTCACTCCTATGTTGGACTGTGTTGAACTTGCTGCTCATCAGACTGCCGACCAGGAGACCCAGTCTCCACACACTGCTGCCACCTCTCTGAAGCTAGAAGACATCACACCTCCTGGGTATCATCACTCAATCCTCTGTGATACATCACTAGGTTTTCCTCACTCAATTGTGCCCATCTCACTCCGCCAGAAATTTCTGGAGGACCTACATTCCCTTGCAAACCCCGGGTGCCCTCCCCATCAAGAGATTAATTACAGCTCGGTATGTATGGCCTGGACTCAAAAAGGACGTCACTTCATGGGCATGGGCCAGGTCATGCCTCAGTTTTCAGCGGTCTAAGATCCCGCGGCACGTGGTTAGTCCACTACAGAGTTTCTCTGTACCAAGTTCAAGGTTCCAGCACCTTCATGTTGACATTGTGGTACAAACTCCCACCTTCAAGAAGTTACACCTATTTTCACTATAATTGAATGGTTTACTTGTTGGCCAAAAGCAATTCCAATGGCTGACTGCATGCTGAAACATATGCCCAGGCTTTTCTTTCAGGGTGGATTGCTCGCTTTGGTGTGCTGGCTTCCATCACTTCTGATCACTGATGCCATTTTATCTCTGAACTTTGAAAGGATCTCATGCACTTGCTCGGCATTAAGCCTACTCATACCACGTCATACCATCCACAAGCCAATGGTATGGTTGAGAGAATGCATCGGCAGCTCAAAACTTGCCTCAAAGCAAGGCTCACCACTTCATCCTGGTGCACATAATTCCCATCGTCCTCCTGGGCATTCATGCTGGCCTCAAGGAAGATCTCAGTACTTCCTCTGCCGAGATGGTCTACAGTACTACTTTCCATCTCCCTGGAGATTGTTTTGACTATACACAACAGATCATATTACCAGATACCTTACAGACTGACTGCAGCAGTACGACCTTCACCAGTCCTTACCCATGGTCAACATCCCTCCCATGTACCCTGTAATCTACAATCTGCCACACATGTTTTTGTCCAGTACGATGCCCATCGTACTCCACTTCAGTGACCATATGATGGACCATTCCACTTCCTTCACGGGGCTGACAAATTTCTCAAGGTGAATCTTGGCACACGTACAGACAATGTCTCCATTGATCGTCTCAAACTAGCTTTTATGGATGCACCATCTATTTCAGCCTCACCAGGGTCACAATCACCACTGGCTACTACATCAGTCCCATCTCAGCATCTCTTCTCTCCGACTGCACTTTCTTTTGTGCCCTCCACTCCATTCTCTGGGCTACCTAATTCTGGTTACATAACCAAAGCCGGTTGGACTATTCATCTTCCAACTCCCCTCTGTCCTATCGTGGAGGATCACTGAGGGGGAGCACTGTAGCGATCAGATTTATCTGATTTGTATCCCTCATAACTTGGACATTCCATTGTGATATTATCACACACGCTAATATGATTAAGAATTAGAATTTCTAAAACAAGCAGGCAGTTGACCCCTTTACCAATTTTTATTGCTATTAATATTATAAGAATTGCCATAGACTTTTATCCACTTCAGGTCTATCCTGATATATCTTAATATTTGTGTAAGCTAATTTATAAAACCGACGTGTCATGGACGTATACCAGTTAAAATTCTGTTGGATTATGTATGGTATTAGTGCAAGTGCTAATGTTTCCAAATTGTCTGTAGCCTGGCTCATAAGGAAATGTTAATGGAAAATTAGATTTTTTAATTTTACGTAGCTGTTTTGATTAAAAGTTTGACATAGACCTTCCTTAGAGGCTCCTGAATGTAGCCTATGTAAATTTGGATTGATCTAGAAGCTTGGCAAAGTATGAATTAGTTGTGTATTATGCCAATGGTAATGGTCAGGTCAACCCTGAATAGAGAGTACTAGAGCACTCTCTAATATATGGATATATTGTACTGTAATTCTCTCTCAAAAATAAAGTTTGGCTAAAAACCATCCTCAGTGAAAGATGTGTCTATTCAGAAGAGGTTTCATTTGGTTTGGTGATTTGGCGGGAAAGTGGTGTTGCCAAATGAACTAGCCCATGGCTAAGGATTTGACCAAATAATATTATTTGGCCTGACACACCCAGATAAAGGCATGTGACCAGAGTGTAATGGTATGTGTGGATGCAAAGTTTGAGTCTCAAGGTCCAAGGATTTGTTTCAAGTATTATTTTGGTATTTTTAGCCGCACACACCCACAGGAAGTGGTGTAGCCAGGTGGCCCCAATTTTTTGGGGCTAAAACCATCCTTGTTGTAGGATGTGTCTACTCTAAACAATTAATTTCATTTGGTTTGGTACTTTGATGGTGAAATGGATAATATATTCATACGTACAGACTATTTTTAGCCTGTCACAACCAGAGTAGGAGGTGTTATCAAGTAGTAACCAGACCATTTCCTTCCCAGAGTCATGATGTGTATATACCAAGTTAAGGTAGGTCTAAGTATTTGTCCTAAGTGCCATATGTGGTCATTAGTTTCACATGCCAACAGAAAGAGTGTGGCCACATGACCAAAAGCTCATGGGCTAAAATTTATCCTTGAAATATCATGTGTTTACGTTAATGAGCAGGTTTCATTTGGAACAGTGGTTTTGCTGGAAGTGGATACACATCAACATACATGCACACAGAGAGAACAAGTGGACCAAAATGAGCTAAAATTTTCAGAGGGAACTCCTGTGGACCACATGGACAGTTTGATTCCCACCTGGCCAATCCCTTTTTGTGGGCATCACCAGAAATATGTCAAAAATAGAGGATTTGAAACATGAGTTCAAGCACCGCCGAAGTCGTTTAATTTTTTTTTTTTCAATTAATAAAAAAAAAAAATTATTCTGAGGAAATTCATTTTGCCCTTCATTTCCCCGCATTCCTTATTCCTCTTTGTTCCCTCCCTCCCTCCCCCTTTTCGTTCCTTAGTTGACTTCCTACAGCAACAGCTATTTCTATATCTTAGCTGGACTTCCAGTTTAAATTATTTGTTTTGTTCATCATCAATCTTCTAAGGAATGGAGAAAAGAGCTACTTTAAATTTATGGCACTTGATTACACTACAAAGATAACTCTGGCACTTTCATGGACCATTGTGTTCATAATAATGAAATTTGGTAGATCCATTCCCTGGATTTGAATTGAATACCCACTTTTCTTTATTGTTTGCTTATTTGTAGCCCAGTTTCTCTGAAGAAACAAGTTACATGCAAATGTTTTCCCTTTTATGTAATGTTACTGCAGCACACCAAAGGACTGCTGAGCCAGCTTTCATGGCTAGAGGCTGTAATTGCTTGCTAGTTTTAATTAATAAATTCTTCAAACCTTTGGACAATTGTTTGCCTTTGACATCATTGAACTTCCTAAGATTTCTATATGAACATCAAGTCATTTACAACTAGTATGCACAGTTATAAGAAAAAAATTTTTTTCATTAGTATTCAGATGAATTTTGGAGCATTCTTATAGAAATTTCGCAACTACATCCATTTATGAGATGATATTCAGATAAAAATCTTGAGAGATTAACTGTTAATTAATCATGATTCAAATAAGTTTAGACTATGCATGGTCGATATAACTTAACGTATTTGTACTGACCAACATATATGCATGTGTAAAGTGATATAATGGCGGATGTAATTATTTTCCTAATTTAGCTTATTTTTAACTTTATTATTTAGAGCGATAAAAATTGTTATGGCATGCAATGATTGTAATTATTTTGAAACTTGTGTATTTTTTTCAGAAATAATTCTTCTGACTATGTAGTCAAAAAAAAAAAAAAAATCACAAGGGCTAAGCCTGTTGTGTCAGTTACCAAGTTCATTATCCACAAAGTGGTTTTTTTGACATGTTATTTCTACAGCCTGAGGAAACCTAAAAACCGCTCTATGGGCAGATATTTGCTTGTTGTTGTGGTGGTGGTGGTGGTTGTTATTATTATCATTATTATTATTATTATTATTATTATTATTATTATCATTATTATTATTATTATTATTATTATTATTATTATTATATTATTATTATTATTATTATTATATTATTATTATTATTATATTATTATTATTATTATTATCATCATCATCATCATCATTATTATTATTATATTATCATTATTATTATTATTATATTATCATTATTATTATTATATTATTATTATTATTATTATTATTATTACTACTATTATTTATCATTATCGTCGTCGTCATCATATCATTTTTTAATTATTTATTTATCTATTTATCTATTTATCCATTTATCTATATCTATCTATCTATCTATCTATCCATTTATTTATTTATTTATTTATCTATTTATTTTATTATAAAAGACATGGACACTGCATAAAAATGCACATTATTTTATTACAACGAATGCCTTATTATAATGGATATTTATGTCAAATAATGTGCCAGCTTGTGGAGAATTGCATATATTGGACGGAATTGAATATTCTTTGTCAAGTATTCTGTAAGCAAATATTTTTAATGAGCACATGTGCATTGGTAGGTGTATATTATGCACTTGTAAGTTACTGTTATATAAGCATTTTAGAAATTTGATTTATTTGATGTGTATTTAGAAATTTGTATTGATTCTTTCTGGTTTCTTTAGGTAATTCTATTGGTTGGACAGTCTTTGGTTTTAGGAGAGCTTACTCGATATTTTAGTCTTTCCAATGAGCAAAGAGATGATATTGAGACAAAAAAGGCCTACCTCTTTGGAGCAGGTGAAGTTTTTAAGATATCTATATTGAACTCATGGAATTAGCATGCAAGTTGAATTATCCTCTAAAAAATAGAAAGAGAAAAGTATGACAAATTACTTTTAATATGATTGTATATCAAATAGCATTATGATTTTTTTTTTTTTATTGCTTCAAAATTTAAAAAAAAATGTTTTAGGTTTGGTGCTTCTAGGATTTGTGATATCACTAGTTCACGCTCATGGCTTTCTCTTGGGTCAAGTGATTGGTATGCTGGCAAGAATAACTATGAGCTCTGCCATCTATAACAAGGTAATTCAGTACATACACTTAGTCATGTTATGGATCAGCTAGATAACAGGAAAATGAACACATTGAGTTAGTGGCCTAATGCAAACGAATTATGCAAGAAGTTTAACTGGAATACAAGGTTGCTATTGTTGACTAGATAGTGTGCCATAGCACAATGTCATGTACAAGTAGGAACCTGTTCTCTTTGCAGAAAATGAAATTAATAATTCATTTTTAGAACAATATTAAGACAAGCAATGAATAGATTTCTGCTCTGATACATATTAAGATTAAGTTTAGAAGATGAAGCCAGACATGGAAGAGAAGAAGAAGGAAAAGGTTTTGATTTGTGGGTTTGCATAGCTCCCACACTTAACTTTTAACTTACATCTCGCACACACTAATATATGCAAACTAAAGGGTAACTGAACTGGAATAAATATAATTTTTTTATTGTCTTATTTCGTTGTCCTTGATGCATAACCTGGTATAAAAAAATTTGGAAATTTTTAGTCCAATATTCATAAAGAAAACTTAGCATAAAAATTTTACTTCCTGTTGGGGGGGGGGGGGGGGGGGTGTAAATAGTCATGACATCACATGGAGGACTGCTGCAGCTAAAACTCAATGGCCATGATACACTATTTCAACAAACTTCAACAAACTTCAACAAACTTCAACAAACTTCAACAAACTTCAACAAACTTCAACAAACTTCAACAAACTTCAACAAACTTCAACAAACTTCAACAAACTTCAACAAACTTCAACAAACTTCAACAAACTTCAACAATTCCTGGGTTCAGGAGGCCCAATTCCACCAGGAAGTCCAGGTTGGTAGCAGCACATTGACATCTAGCGAAATAGCAACTGAAAAGGAGTTGTGGAGTTGGAAATCTGAAGGAATATGTGAAGAGATCTGTCCCTTGGGAGAGTGTGATAATTATTCATACCTTCATATCCTATTCATACTGCTCCTCAGTTCCATCAATCTCTGATTCAGGTACGGAAAATAAGGATCAAAGACTTTCTGATTTGTCATGATAAAATATAGCTATTTGCAAAATACTTCTTAGTTTTGGCTACTTTTGGTGTGGAGCTAGATATTTAATAGCTAGCTGTATAGCTACAGAGAATGAATATCTTGTTATGGTAATACTTGCTAACTAGCTTGCCGTTATTGGTGTGGAGCAAGGTATTTCATAGATAGCTAGCTATATAGCAAACTGTATAATTGTTCTTATTACACTAGGTTATAACATTTATAGCTAGTAGCCCAGGGTAGTTACTAGCTATAAATGTTATAACCTAGTGTAAAAAGAACAATTGCACAGTTTGCTATATAGCTAGCTAGCTATGAAATAACTTGCTCCACACCAAAAATGGCAAGCTAGCTAATAAGTATTACCATAACAAGATACTCATTTTCTGTAGCTATATAGCTAGCTATTAAATATCTAGCTCCACACCAAAAGTAGCCAAAGCCAAAAAAAAATAATTTTTTTACAAATAGCTATATTTTATCATGACAAATCAGAAAGTCTTTGATCCTCATTTCCTGTACCAAATCAGGGATAGATGGAACTGAGGAGCAGTATCAATAGGATATGAAGGTATAAATAATTATTGCACTCTTCCAAGGGACAGATCTCTTCACTTATTCCTTCAGATTTCCAACTCCACAACTCTTTTTCAGTTGCTATTTTGCTAGATGTCAATGTGCTGCTACTAATCCTGGACTTATGGTGGAATTGGGCCTCCTGAACCCAGGAATTGTTGAAGTTTGTTGAAATAGCGTATCATGGCCATTGAATTTTGGCTGCAGCAGTCCTCCATGTGATTTCATGACTATTTACACCCCCACCCTCCCCCCCCCCCCCTCCCCCACAGGAAGCAAAAATTTTAAGCTAAATTTTCTTCATGAATATTACATAAAATTTCCAAATTTTTTTATACCTGGTTATGCATCAAGGACAACAAAAGAAGACAATAAAAAAAGGGTTTTTTTTCCAGTTCAGTTACCCTTTAACTACATTATGAGCAATTTGTTCAATGAAATATCATTGATGGTGGAATCATTTTTATATATATTATATGAAAATAAACCTTCATGATTCAATTAATAAAAAGAACTGACATATTGGTGTATTATAAAAAAAGAAAAGCAACTCCAAATCATGATAATTTTCAATGAAAATGAGTACCAATTACTACAGCATAATAGAGTAATTATACAACTAGTAATTTGAAAACAGAAATCCGATGGGTGATTAGTTTATTGTCAATAATAAATAGTCAAAAATTAAAAACTGGTGGGAAATAAGTACTGTTATGAATTATATCAGATTCTGTTAAGGAAGTAGAGTAAGTCATAAATTAGTAGTCCAACAAAACAGTAATTCTGAGCTACAGGAACAGTAATACACACTAATGATGAGTTTGACTCTATCAGCATGTAAAGAATCATGTTTGAGTGAGTAATTTACATCTGCATGTGTCCCATAGAGAATGGTCACCTCAAACTGTTGATTGTCAAACTGGACATTTTCAGCAGGATATTGTTGCAAATACTGCCCATACCACCAATACATCATCAATGTAACAACATATTTTTTATATTTTACTCTGTAGGTGATGACTCTTAATCAAGTGACAATAGGAAGAATATCAATCGGCCACATCATAAATCTTGCCTCTAATGATGTCCATCGATTCGACTTCGTACGTCAGCATTATTATCCTAAAGTGTAACTTATATTACCTAGCTAAATTCATGTGTCATGCTCATGAAATATGTGTGCATACTAGGAATTTGAAGTCATAACAAAATTAACATACACAATGGCAGTCTCAAGGGACATCATCAGCAAACAAGCCTATAAAAACTAAAATTGGTTATATTTTCATTCATAATCCAAGTATGTCATCATATGTAAACAGTTTTTATGCATAGTTCATTTATAAAAAAAAAATATTTTTCTTACTCAATGTTAAATTTTAGTTTAAGTTGAGTATGGGATTATTGCCAGTAGACAGGGAACTGTACTGTTGTAGAGGTTAGTATTTTCTATCACATGGTGTCACAATGTATTACATAGTTGGACATGTGGAGGATGATATGAAACACATGGACTAGGTAATTCCATTATAGACATTTTTTTAGTACCGCATAGTGACAAAAAGAAATACATCTTGTTAAAAAAATTTTTTAATATTCAATAATTCAATTTTTTTCTATCATCCTTGTTTTTAATGCCCATTCATGACATGTTCAGTTTAGTGTCTGCTATTGCTTAAATTTACTCCTAATAAATTTTAGTACTCTTTTACATAAAATTTAATTCATATAATTTGCAGTGAAAGTGCGATGCTTGATTACACAGCGACCAGTACCAACTAAAACTTATTGAAATCAAATACTTTTTGTTTAAGGTATGGATAATTATTACCCACAAATTTCATACCTTGAAAAACACTTTAATAATAGTAGTGGGTGCTCTATGTGATTTAAACTCAAAATAAAGTGTTCAGGTGCTTTACACCTTTTAGGGAAATCACCTAGTTTCATGTAAGAGTCTTATTATCAATTTGTTACAGGCATACACATATCGATGTGCATCATATCCCCAATTTGCAGCATTTGCAGCATTTGCAGCATTGAGTTTGGCATTTTTCCCAACATGCACATGCTATCATCTCTAGGCAAGTGTCTGGAATAAGACCGAATGTCATTTGTATGCACTTCAGTGATGATTCCCCACATCTCCATCACTTCTGGAGGGCACATGGAACTCCAGTGTGGGGGTGTGAGTATTTGTCCATATCATCGCTTGATTGTATACTATCACCGAATGGAAACAGAGCTCATCACATGTTGGGGCCATGGCTTCTGATTTCTCCAGTAAATACTGAGCTGCATCAACAATGTTTGTTTTGTGCACATTGTACAGGGTTTTATCTAGGATTTTCGGAATGGGGGAATACCAACATGTGTTCTCAAAATTAACCAAATGTTATTCTGTGTCAGCTAAATTTTGGAGGCAATACATAATAATGGCATTTCTGTGACTCCAAAATTTTCATACCAATGTAACATTTTAGTATACTTTTCCAAAACTTAAAAGGAGCCTTGATCCACATTTGGTGCACATGATTTTCCTTTAACATTTCAGTCCACTACAGTAAGAACGAATCTTACCTTAGACACCCGGCTACCCATCATACCTAACCCACCACTAAGATTTCTTATATTCTGGTCTATAAGACAACTTTTGTTTGTTATTGACATAAAAGTATATGGTTCAATTGCAGAATCAAATCTTAATCATGCTGAGGAACTATTGCTGACTGGGTTGGTTCTAGGATATGTTTCTGTTGATGTCACATTATTCAAAAGCTCACTGGACCATATGGCATTTCTTAACCTGCTGACACACATGCTCATTATTGATAGTTCTGGGAGACATACTGTATGACCATGTATTTGAATAGTTACTATCTATATTAAGCTACTAATAGCATATACCAGCATTGCACAGGCCAATTTCAACATGAAACATTATAGAAGCCATTCAAAACACCATTTCTATGCATTATAATTCATTCAAGTAATTGGTGCTCATAAGTAGGCATGCAGCATTCCCATTGATTTTAAAGAAAAATCAGATTGTTTTGGAGGCATAGTGTAATGTTATAGGTAGATTTTCAATAGTTTAGAACTCACTTAGGTTCTCGGGTTTTGTGTAATTAATTTGCATAGTAACGACGAACAAAGTTAGCACAAACAAAAAAGAAATATAGGGGGAGCTAAGAAATGAAGGAGGACAGGAAAGAGGAAGGATTGAAGGAAGAGAGGATTGAAGGATAAAAGTTAACGAAAGAAGTGGAAGAGGAAAATGAAAAGAGAAACTTAAGCCCTGTCCACATTGCACAATAAAACTGGTTCACCTGTGTCTGGAATGGGTTCCACACATCCACTCTACACCTGGATCCATCTCACCCGATTTCATCTGGTTCCACCTGAAACCTTCAGAAGGGTAGGTTTCAAGTGGCTCAGATTTATTGAGCATACCTATGGCTTTATTGCTGATGTTTGCTATTACCCCCCCCCCCCCCCCCCCGCTCTCTATCTTCCCTTTGTGCAATGACATTACGGAGAGAAAAAGATGGAACAACAGAGCACACCAGAAAGAAAATACCCCGTTTCTATACATGGTAGAGGAAAATGAATTAATCTGCCCAGCCAATTAGTCAGCCCACACAGGTGCTATGGAGCGGGTTCAGCACTATGCTAGTGTGGATGCAAGAAAACGTTTGGTACAGGGTGTTGCTGGAGAGAGGTACAAATCCGTTTATAGTGTGGACAGGGCTTTAGACTAAGATTAGAATCTACAACTTCCCTCTTAGTAGACCTGTGCCTTAACCATTAGACCTTTTTTGTAGATTTATTTTCGTATTATTCATCTGAAAGGCTCAAACTAATGACGAATCTTTAGATTTTTTTTTTTTGCATGAAAAAAAATTGAATTTCTTTTTCCCACCAGAAGTTGGGTGGTGGCGCCCACATTTTTCCATGTGTAAACCAAGGGTCCAAGGGTTTGGACATTATGCCTAGACAAATATATACATACATATGAACCAAAACATGGATCAGTATCAATTTTTATGGACGCAAGACACTCCAGTACATCACATTAGTTAATTGACTGTTTTACATTACTTACAATCTGAAGGGGGGGAGGGGAAGAACCTCTCCTTCCCCTTCTCCCCTCTAGATAAAATGCTGTTCTATATTCAGCAGGTAAATGTTCATGATGCTCTTCTAAGACTTTACATGATGATTATTTGGTGTATTTTGTGATATAGTAGGAGATATTACACTCAGTCAATGTGTAAAATGTGAGCAACAATGCTTCTAAGCCTCGTAGTTGCTTGTTGAAAAATACATGAATGGGTGTGTACAGCTTTTCATTACCTTGTATACATTGGAAGAGGGATACCAGAAGAAGGAGAGCATTATTGTCCCTGGAAAACACCACTGTATTAAACGTGCTGTGCACAGCATATAGCAATATCTTGTGTCCACTTCTTCTTGCATGGATTTAAAAGGTGTCAAATAATTTTCACCTTTGATGGCTTTGATCACCAGTACCTCTCTAAATCACCCAGTAACTACAATTTATCTATCCATTGGTGTAGATAAGATGTGGTAAATTAGCTTTATTATCAGCTAATGGAAAATAGTTAGACTAGTACTTCGGAAGAGGTGAGGTATATTACAACCTGCATAAGCTGTCTAATTGGTTGTGCTGTCTTACTGCATCTATATTCTAGTTCGTTCCTCGATTATTTCTTCCCTGTACCTATCTAATGTGATATCAATTTTGTTATACTTGGAATGTGATTTCAGCACTGTTTTCACATACTTATCGGTCAGATCTCCAAAAATTGGAACATTACCATGCTTTCCATATGCTGACTCCTGCTTTGTTTTGGAGGCAGATTTGTTAGATGTGTTAAGATATGGCTCACGATATCTTGCAAGTCGAAAGCCAACATTGTAGTCAAAAAACGTGAGGCTTGAATTATTTGACCACTATTTGCTCAATCATGAGAGATCAGATAGTTCAAGGCTCTCAATATTGTCCTTTGACCTGTAGTTTGACACAAAATGTGAATTCTTTAGTTAACTGGTTGTGCATCTTTTCTCCATGTACACCAGTTTTAGCAAGAAAACCCGAACTGCAACCTGCTCCCTCTGTTGAATACTCAAATTCTTCTGAAGGCATATTATTTTACACTTCCCTTTGAAATGCACATAGCACATTCTGAGCCACACATGATGTATAGGAAATTGATGGTTAGGAATCGTATTAGGTTATTAGAGGATGATCTAAACAAAAATGTGTAATTGAGAAACCGAGCTTCCTCTGAAACAAAGGAACTCTTGTTTAGAGGTAGCAATTAAAATATACAACTGTGAAAGAATTTGATGCATTTTCAAGAAAATTAATCAGGGCTGGAATTGAGAGAGGGGCTGAATAAATGGATCCATCATGCAAACCCAGATATCAAGTTATGTTCTTCATTGTCCAGCTTGTTTCACTGTTGTTGTTTTGGTTGTTGCCTTGTGGCAGGTAGGGATGCCATAAAAGATTTTGCTGATTCGTCAAGAAAAATAGCCCACACTAATACACACAAACTGCATACAGTATATTCTTTTTATTGCTATGCAGTTTCTTTTCATAAACTAGAAGTAGCAATTTTTGCTATAAATAGAATATTTTAGTTTAATTTTCCTTATCAATAGTTGTTATTTAAATATAATACTTTTGATTGCAGGCCTTCTTATTTTTGCACTATATTTGGATTGCTCCTCTCCATCTGATCATTGCTACATACCTCATCTACCGAGAAATAGGATGGTCAGCATTAGTTATCACTACTTTGGTCCTTATGCTCATTCCTCTACAGTTCACCATGGCCAAAGGTTACGCAAAGATGAGGTATTTTATTAACATATTACTGCAGTCATGCTTGTTTTGTTGTTCTTTTCCTTCTATTTTCTCTATATTATGATTAGTCTCAGTACATAAATATGCCTCACTTTTCACCTTGGCTGTTTCAAATAGTTTAATGGCATATTTTGGTGCATATTTTATGAATTAAATTCCCTAATTTTAGATGCTGGTAATGACGCCTTACCATATACACCAGAACAATTTCATTCCATCCAATCATCTTATCTTAAGGAATTATAAAGAATGTTCACTACCACTTAGATTAGGCAAACAATTCCTACTGATTCGGACCAAGCACCTTCCTTTATGAATGTATCTTTTAAGAAGTTTGAATAAAAATTTATATTCATTATTTCGTATTATTTCATTGCTAGTTGTTTTAAATTTGTTTTATTGTAGTATATGCCAAAATACTTTACTTTAAATAAATTCGACTCTACAGAACTTATGCATACTTAGCAGTGTTCTAATTTTCATCCATACTTGTTTGTGTCCTAATTTCTATTACAATTATAGTTGAGGCTGCTTTTATACATATATACATATTTAGAGTACATTCATTATTTATTGTTCTCCTTTTTAAATTTAAAAGCTCTATACTATTTTTGCAGGCTCAAGTCAGCTAGAGTCACTGATAAACGCGTCCGAATCATGAATGAAGTGATTACTGGGATAAGAGTGATCAAAATGTACGCCTGGGAGTACGCCTTCAAGAGGGTTGTTAATCTTTTGAGAAAGTTAGTTTATTTGATATTTTAATTTTCTTCTCCCCTCTTATTAAAGTCTTCACATGCACATCAAGGTTCTCAAGTATACATTACAGCATTTCAGTTATACATGTATTTATTAAGAGTTGCTACAATAGAGACATTATGTTCAAATATATAGAGCTGTGAATAAGTGGAATTCATTATGGGGAATGGCTGCTCCGTAAAATCTGAAGTGGGCAGACCAGACCACACCCACTATTAATTAATTTCTTAATAAGAGGAGGAAAAAATCACAAATTTCAATTTACAAGTAGCTACTTGACTCAATAAACCAGTTGATAATTTTTAACAACTACTTTTAGATATCTTGGCTCTTCACTTTTCTGTTTGCTAATTTGTAACCAAGATATAACACAGAGAAAATAGATGGTAAAAAAGATACTGTATCTCAGAATCATCTTCACTAACCAATTTCAACAACTAGTATGGTTTACCATTTTTGTCATCATACCCACAGATTCCATACCTTAATAGAGAGAGAAACTTCAAGCAAGATATCACTTAAAGAAAGCAGTGACTATAAGGTACCCTCTGCAGTGCAAATGAGCTCAACATCATCTCACACACATCAGGAGTTTTTTTAAGTCATGGGCTTTTTTCATGTTGTTGAAATAAAATAGTAGCATCTTTCCAATTGAACTAGCCAAGATAGCTATAAAAAATATATAGAAATAGTTATAGCACAAGAAAAAATTTTAGCTAGCTATATTTAGTTTGCTAAAATAATAAGCTATAGTTCAGAAAGAAATCATCATAGTTTCCAGGTTTTGAGGAGATTGCATTTTGCTGACTGCTTTCCAGCAGAAGTAACAGAGTACCATGTCTTTTGCCTCACCATAGTGAAGCTATTTCCATGATTTAAACTAGATAGCTAGCTACGAAGGATCTCTCTACAATTTTTTTTTTGGTTTTTTTTTTGGCATCAAAAAATTATTAGTAAAAGTAAATGCCATGGGTTGGTGTGGAGTTGCAAGGAGATCAGTCTCCAATTTTGAGGGTGCTGCAGAACCAGATGTTTGGACACTGCACAGCCATTTGTAATTAAACTTTCAAGTAGTTTTTTTGGGTTTAATTTTTTCATTACAAAAATTGGTAAAGGGTTTCAATAGTTGTGTTAAAAATTTTTTTTAAAAACAACTGATGGTCCAAACCTGACGAAACAGACCATCGGGGCTACCCATGTAATAACCACAAATTGCAACAGAATTTTTTTCTTTACAATTCACTTACATCCTATTCAATTTTTTCTGATTTTCTTTTCTGATATTTTTACTGCAAATTGTGGTGACATTCACCTCTATTTTTTGTTGTTGTTCTTATTATACATAGGCATGAGGTGAAGCTGATCACATACAGTGGTATCATCAGAAATTTATCTATTTCATTCAATGTCGCTGGTATCAGACCTTTCATCATGGGTGTGACATTCCTTGTATTTGTGGGTACTGGAGGAGAGCTCACAACAAAGAAAGTATTCACAACGATATCGCTATTTACTGTTCTGAGTACCAGTATTATATTCTTAGTGAGATGTTTCTTTCTGCTCTATGAAGCCTTTGTTGCTATTAAGCGCATACAGGTGAGTCAATTTTATTTCACAATTATACTATAAAAATCTATAATTACTGGTCAGTTAATTGAACTAGCAGAAAAAAACGCCCTATGGGCAATTTTTGAGTCAGCCTCCTGAAGTAACAAACAATGCTTTATGTAACATGAAGGAAATTGACACTAAACTCATTAATCAAATAAACATGATAAATTAATAAATGTGCCAATTTCAGGTATAGTTTAGGTGTTCCAAGTCACCAAACCACACTCATTGAAAAAATAACACCAATAATCATCTGTTCTGAATGAAACATTTGCTAGGATGTGCAGTGACATTCCCTCATTAATCCCTGAATGTTTCATGAAGATCCCTTTAGCAGTTAGGGTCTGCACATGCAGGCAGATAAACAAACAGACAGACAGGAAGACAGACAGACAGACAGGCAGGTAGGCAGGCAGGCAGGCAAGCAGGCAGACACAAACAAATTATGAATTATAGTAAGGTTCGGTAATTGTGTTATTGTGTCTGCGTAATGGACTATATATTTTTATTTAATTTTAGCGTATTTCTATTGTCACTGAGATACAGAATTATCATGCATTTTTGCAGGTATTACTTTTATTAGATATTTCCCCATCAGTGGAGGAAAAAGAGCCTTTTGATGACAATAATTCCGGATATTTTAGACCTGAATCTCCATGGATTCATGGAAATGAAGAGGTGGTCATGGATGGGAGATCTGCAGTGGAGTTAAAATCAGATATTATTCCTTCTGCTAGTGATGAGTCTAAATCTTCATCAATCAAGGTGACTGGACTGTCATCTTCATGGACCGACAAAGAAAACATGGTACTCAAGAGGATCACCTTCAACTTGGACCATGTTAGTGTTCTAATTATTTGAATTAGAATTTATAAAATATTTATTTTTATTACATTGGACAATGCTCCTAGTGGAAATAAATGATATATCTGTCATATTCTTTCTTCAATATATATACTATATATATATATGTATATTAATTCCTTTTCTATTTTCTCAGACTGCACCACTTCTAAGTGTTATTGGTCCAGTTGGATCTGGAAAGGTCAGAACGTAAACTAAATATAATTTCATATATTTAAGAGTTTTTTCTTTCTTTACTTTTATCATCTTCGTAGTCTACACTGCTGCAATGTCTCCTTGGGGAGTTGGGATTATTGGAGGGCTTCATGACTAAAACTGGACGCATATCATATTCCTCACAAGATCCATGGGTTTTTTCTGACACTCTCCGTGAAAATATTATATTTGGCCTTCCGTACCATAGAGAGTGGTACTCAAGAGTAATGGAAGCTTGTGCCCTTGATAAGGTTGGGAAATTTTCTGCATCGTTAATTGTTTTTTAATTAAATGTTTTTCCATAGGACATTAGTACATTCTTAGATGGAGATCTGACTATGGTGGGGGAGAGAGGTGTGACACTAAGTGGGGGGCAGAAGGCACGGGTAAATCTTGCCAGGGCTGTGTATCGTGATGCAGACATCTACTTGCTGGATGACCCTCTCAGTGCTGTTGATGCTATTGTTGGCAAGCATCTATTTGATTTGTGTGTTTACCAGATTTAGTTCACACAATTCCATGATAGAGAATATAGAATCGATAAAATGTTTTTATGATAACCTGCAGTTGTCTTCGTGGAATTCTTAAAGAGAAACTAATAATACTGGTAACTCATCAAATCCACTTCGCTCTTCAGGCTGATCAACTTTTGGCATTGAAGGATGTGAGTAACCACCAACAGAAGTTGGCCATTTTAACTATTGATTACAAATGTTAAATAAAAGATTTTTGTGTGTGTAGGGAGGGGTGCACATGTACAGAACGTGTTCTGAACTCGCTGAGAAAAAAGATGAGACTGACCAACTTCTGGGACTTATGAAAGACAAGGAGGACAAACAAGATGAATTTAACTACAATGATGAAGATGAAGATGAAATTCCAAATTTGGACGATGGTGTGGTAGTAGTAGTAGTAGGAGGAGTAGTAGTAGTTGCGCATATCTACAATACTTTACATTTTATTTCATGATTTCCTTATGTAGGTTCCTTAAGGTATAACTCTCCTACAAAAAAATGTGTGGAAAAGGATGCACTATCCAACTACTCAGCTCATTCCATGCTTTCCCTGCACTCCAACTTTGGAACCAGTCTACATGAAAATGTAATTTCTTTTGTTATCTTAAAACCATACTTAGGATATTCATTAACAAATAAAAATGTAATATGATTATGTTCTAGTATTATTATAATTTTGGGCTGTTTATAAATTTATATATATTATATAGATCTCTTTTTTTTTCTTTTTCTTTTTTTTATAGCTCCATTTGGATAAATGCCCAACTATATAAATAAATAAATGAATAATATATATATATATGTATATATATGTATGTATATATATGTATATATATGTATGTATATGTACGTATATATGTGTATATTTATGTATGTATATGTATATGTATATATATGTAAATATATGTATGTATGTATATGTATGTATATATGTATATATATGTATGTATATGTATATATATATGACATGGGTGGTATTAGAATTGAAAGTATTTCAAATATGTATTTGGAAAAAAAATTACGTATTTTGTATTTGTATTAAGATACTCCAGAAAGAAAATTTATATTTGGTATTTTTATTTTATATCTTATTATAAAATAAATTTGCATTATCAAATATATTTTGATGCAAAATAATGTTTTTGTATTGGAATGGGGTGCTGCAACCTATAATGTATTGATTCAGCTGGAAAATTGACACTAACCTGTTCTTCCTTGGGTTTTGGTTGTTTATTTGTTTTTGCCAAGGTTATGTCTGTGATTTGTTCTTTCTCTATACTTCTTAATGAATCACACCAATACTGGTTTACCATTTTGCTAGTGCTCCAGTAAAAATGCCATTCTCTTTGCACCCACTAAACTGCTTGCTCAAGGAAAAATCTCTCTGATGAAAATGTTGAAAAGTTACGAATATTGTTCTGCTTACTATTGTATCTTGTGGTACTGTGTGTCCAGTGTGTCCAATTTTCACTTTTTTCTTCTTTCTGTTCTCTCTCTCTTTTTCTTTCTTCCTCTTTCTTTCTTTATATATCTATCAGTCATAGGTGGTATTTGAAGTAAAGTATATAAAAAATATATATATGACCAGTTTATTTGCTATTAGGCTAACCAAACTGAGGATGCCAATCAACCTGCAGAGGAAAAGGCTCAGGGCAGTATATCAATGAAGACATATTGGAACTACTTTAGAGCTGGAGGGAACTTACTGGCCTTGTTTGTGGTTCTTGTATTTTTTATTCTTGGAGAAGTGAGTTTTTAAATATATTTAATTGAAGTTTATTATTATACAACTTTATTTCAGGCTGGAATTGTAGTATCAGACTGGTGGTTATCAGACTGGTAAGGTATTTTAAAATATGATTATTGTTGATGATATCAAATAAATCTGTAAAAAAAAACAACCCTTTATATTCATGTTTTATCATTGTTTGAACAATTGGAATGCATGATCATTAATTATTTAATTTGGCAATTGTGAAGTGACTATATGTGCATTAAAAAAATTAAACCAGCTGAAGTGTGGTAGTCTCTACTTTTAAGTAATTTTAATTCTTCCTTACAATTTTTCATTTCCTAACAGCTGATTTTATCCCATGTTTCCATTTTATATTCTTTTCGTCCACTGTTTGTGTATTCTTGTGATAAAAGCAGGTGACCAATTCCCCTACCCCCCCCCCTCTCCACCCACAACATAGCCACAGTAGCTCCAAAAATGAACTTTATAAAATATAATTTAGATTAGAGTTCTGAGATATTTCTTCTCTTCCCTGTCTCTCATTCTGGCTTACTTGTCAAAATATAGCTTTGAACACTTTGTTATAGTCATTTTAGCACCTTTTGTTGTTAACATTGTTTGAAGAATGGAATGCATAACTAAGTACCCATCGTACAAAGGAGTCAACAAAAATGTCTTACTATAATTTGAGATTTTTAGTAGGTATTTTTGTTCCATCATATAAAAGATGCTTGAGCCTACAGGGTTCAAAAGGAAGAAAATGGACCAAAATGGGAGAGATTTGGGCACGGTTTTGCTGACCACACAGAGTGTGAATACATTATTGTGGTTTGAAGTATTCATAATATAGCTTGGTGGCTGGTTCTCATGCATGAAATTGAGCTCCTCCCCCCCCCCCCCCCCCCCCCCTTGCTGAAGCATATTTTAGCATAGCATCCATGGACAGAGACAACAAAGATCTCTTAAAGAGGGGCCTTCACCAAATTTCATCTCATTTCTTTGAAATAGGAAAAAAAAATTTTTTCTATTATTTTATTGTTCTTGATGTGTGAAGTGGAATAGAAATTTTTTGAAATTTTTTCCCAATATTCATGAAGAAAACTCAGCTTCATTGGTGTCACAGGGGAGACAGCTGCTGCAAAGAGTCAATTAAAGTGATACTCTACTTCAACACACTTCAACAATTCTTGAAGTAAGGAGGCCGAATTCTGTTGGTAAGTCCAGGAGTGGCAGCAGCACATTAATGCCTAGTGAGATAGCAACTGCAGAAGAGCTGCAAAGTAGCTACTCTGAAGACCAGTGAAGGAATAAGTGAAGAGGTCCCTTTACAGAGTGAATAATTTCTCATAACTTCAGAGCCTAGTGACAATGATTCCACTTCAGCTTCATCCAGCTCAAATTCAGGTAGCTAGCTAGGTAGATAATTATTCCTATTTTACATTTGGTTATAACTTTTATAGTTATTAACTGCCCTACTAATCAATCCCTACAGCTATAATATATCAGCTCTGAATGTTATAATCAAGTGTAGAAAGAACAATCACACAGTTTGCTATATAGCTTGGTAGCTATTAAATCTCTAGCTCCACACCAAAAGCAGCAAGCTAGCTAGCAAGTATTACCATAACAAATCAAAAAGCCTTGATTCTCATTTTCTGTAGCTAAATAGCTAACCATTAAATATCTAGCTCCACACCAAAAGTGGTCAAACTAAAATTTATTTTGCAAATAGGTAGATTTTATCATAACAAATCGGAGAGTTTTTTATCCTCATTTTGTGTACCTGAATCAGAGCTGGATGAAGCTGAAGAGCAGTATCAATAGGCTCTGAAGCTATGAGAAATTATTGCACTCTTCCAACCTCTTCACTTATTCCTTTAGATTTGATATTCTGCAGTCTTTTGCAGTTGTTATCTCTCTAAATGTCAATGTGCTGCTACCACTCCTAGACTTACTGTTGGAATCCTACCTCCTAACTTGAGAGATTGTTAAAGTTTGTTAAAATAGTATATAACTTACACAGAGTTTTTGCTGCAGCTGTCCCCCTTGTGATGTCATTGTAGAGTTCTCCCCCACAGAAAGTATATTTCTGAAGTTAAGTTTTCTTTATGAATATTGGACAAAAATTTTCTAAAATTTTTTATACCATGTTATGTATCAAGGACAACAAAATAAGATAATATAAAAAATTAAAAAATTTTTTTTCCAGTTCAGTTACCCTTTTAAGTGCTCATAGTTTCCTTTAGCTTTTTGTGTTTTCAAGTAATTTTGATACCAAAATGTAGCCTTTTCACTGGATTTCATTTGATACAATTGATTTACTTTAATAACCCCCTAGGTGAAGTTATGGCACTGGCTTTCCAGAAGATAACTTCACAAAAATATTCATAACTAAAGATTATGCTGATTGAATAGAGGAAACTTTATATTTGCTAAAAATGAAAAAAAAAAATTTTAATTGGTTGATCTAAACCCATCAGTAGTGGACTGACCAATTTCAATACGGACTTTTATAATTCTAGATCTGTTGTTTGCAATATCATCCCAAGTGCTTGGGCCCACAGGGCTCAAACCAAAGAATAGAAAAAAGAGCACAAAGTGCTTTAGGTAAAGTTTTGCTGACCTATATGTGTTTACACAATTATGGTTTGTAGTAAGTGGGGTGGGATACTCAGGCATAGAGTTGTGACCACAACCAGAAATTTTTGAAGAAATAAATAGCCCCACAGGCAGGGTTTTACTCCATCTTCACCAAACTTCCTTATAACCACCCCAGGGTGACTGATCCTCATCAAATCCTGAAAAGTGAGCTCTTTTAGCCCAATTCTCTGGGAGGAGATACAGGACAAACCAACAAACTAATTGAGAATAGGGGACTTGCATGATTACCTCAGGTACTACCTGCCACACATACTTATGGTATCAGTGAACCTCCCTACACCATAGAAAATGTATGGCATTCATGACTGGCATTGCTGTTATTGAGAACTGCAACTGCAAAATAGCTCATGCTTTTACCATACTATAGGAATTGAAGCTTATAAAATTTCCAGCTGCTGATACCATATTCCGAAATATTCAGAGCTATGGTTGTGGAGGAAATGGGTCATAAATGTGATTGAAAAGCTAGTTAAGACCTGGCCAGTGAGTTTGGTGCTAGTAGCAGCTGCAGTCAGTGTTAGACAATCGCCAGAGTTAATATTGGCCCAAAAGTAGCGGAAATACTCATCAGAACCATGACTGACAGAACTTGTGGCTATCCTGAAATTCATGGAAATTAGGTGCTGCCTAACAAAGTGTTTAGAGAAGAACTAGCAAATATTTTTGGGCGGCATCATTTCTAACAACTGTGTGACACTCACTATACTGCCACCAACCAATAAAATGAGTTCCTTAAACTAGCAGGTAGGCTCTCTAGCAATGTTGCAATTAACCTTTCTTCACTTTCATACTGGGTTTTGTCCATAACCACAGCTCTGAATATTCTGGAATTTGGTGTCAGCACACTAGAAATTTCATTAAGTTTTGTTCCTATATTATCTGTAAAAGCAGAGCTATTTTGTAGTTACAGTTCCCACAAATAGAATTGCCAGTCATGAATGTCAATACATTCCTATGGTGCTGGAAGTTCACTCATACCATAAGTAGGTGTGGCAGGTAGTAAATATCGTAATCATGCAATTCAACTATAATAGTAAGAGAAACAATTGCTGGTGAACAGCATTACTAGAGAATTGTACCAGCAGTTGATATTTCAAATTGAAGTGTCTAAACTCGATGAAACATGTCGCTTGTATGTACTGAATTGTATAATACATTGAAAGCAATGGTGACTTAAATTACCTCCCAACTAGCAGCTAGCAAAATATATCATGCAGAACTTGTCCTCAACATTTTACTTTTTTTTTTGGCAGTGTTTGAAGTTTAAATTATACATACATACATACATGCAGCATGCATGCATGCATCATGCATACATACATACATACATACATACATACATACATACATACATGCATGCATGCATGCATCATGCATACATAC
>OZ017786.1:10592313-10639911 GCA_963969325.1 Lycopodina hypogea
TAAAGCTTAAACGGAACCCAGGGCAGCGAAGTATGATTGGAAATACCAATCAGTATGAGTCAGACAACAGATGACATCACCTGAATGAATGATAACAAAATAACATATACAATTGTTTGCTGTAGTAGTAGACACACTTCGATAACAAAAAAACTTGTGTTGAGGATCAATGCTGATTACAACCTAAGATTAGACCAAACAGTACTGTTACCTACATTAACTTAACTATATTTATAATATATAATAAAACTCTTAAATGGCAATTTTTGGCCTATAATGATATCTAGTGACTTTGGGCATTGATGCAACCTATCTTAAATCTTCCTCAACCCTGGTTATGTTCAACCTATTTGGCTAGACTTAGAGCCAATACACACAAATAAATCTGTGAAATTGATATAGTTAAACATTATTAAATTGAACATAATCGTACATACTTGGGATCCACATTGGCAGTGGCCTCATCCAGAATCAAGACTTTATTCCTCCTCAACAAAGCTCTGCCAAGACACAGCAGCTGTCTCTGACCTACACTGAAGTTGCTACCTCCCTCAGACACATCCCCACTTAATTGGCCCTCCATCTGTTCCACTGCTCCCTTTAACTGAACCTGTTCCAGTACATCCCACAGCTCAGGGTCAGAGTACTCATCAAAGGGGTCAAGGTTGTATCTCATAGTCCCACTAAATAACACAGGGTCTTGGGGGATGATAGACATCTTCTTCCTCAAGTCATGCAGTCCAATAGACTTAATGTCTACACCATCAATGCTGATGTGACCTCCCGGCTCTGCTAACCTGAAAAGTACTGAAATGAGAGAAGACTTGCCTGCTCCAGTTCTACCCACAATACCAACCTTTTCTGAAGGTCTGATTGAGAAGCTGAGATTCTTTAGGACAAGTGGGAGAGCAGATGAATATTGAAAAGTCACATCTTTCAGACGTAACTCCCCTTTATCAGGCCAAGTCTCAGGTGGCTGGTCATGAGAAGACATCTCCAAGGGTGCCTCAGGCTCTAGACAACCATAGGCTATGATTCTTTCAGTGGACACCATCTATAAAAAAAATTAATTATCATAAAAAAACTAAATAAAATATATCATACTACATTTACCAGGTTTTCAATGACTGCACTTAGCCGCACACAAAACTGGAATGTTCCAGTCAATGTTATAGCATAAGTTAATCCAAGACCCAAGAGAGCTGGATCAAATGGAATGTCTACAGTGTGTTAAACCATACCAAAAAAAGGGTAAAATTATTACTACTACTTATATAATGTTATCAATTTTAAAATTATATTACCAGTATGAGCAAGTAAAGGAACTGAGAAAGAAACGACAGCAACCAATATTAAGTTACTGAGGAAATCCAATCGAATCCCAAACCATCTTGTAGTGATTAAATACAGGTACCATGCCTAAAAAATGATAGAATCCATTAAGATTGAGCTCAAAAAATCAGCAATATTGACAACCTTTGTATGATCATTATGAAAATGATGAAAATGCTGAATTGCTTCTTGTTGCCGCCCAAATGACCTGATAGTGGGCAATCCTTGGAGAGTGGTGGAAATATGGGTGTAAACTGGACTTCGAGCTGACAAGGAAAAATAAACAACTAAATTATTAGTCTGTATGTAATTCACACTATTACAATGAATAATAATTACCAAGTGCTTCCAGCCTCTTTATATCTCGTGATGACTTCAGGTAGTACCACCTCAGCACAAGAAACATGAGCATCACAAAAGGTACAGCAATCAAGATGAATGGATTGGCAATTGATGCCAGAGTAATAATTGCGACAAAGCGAAGAAACAGCTATAAACAATATGAAAAAAAAATCCCTATATAAACAAACAAATATGCAAGGCTGGGGGACTACTGCAGAATAATTTCATACCGTTAGATATAAGAAGAATATTTCTGGAATCACATCATCAACAAATCCTACATCCTTAGAAAATCTGTTCAAAATTCTACCTATATATATATATATATATGAACATACAAGAGGCTCAATAAATATTCGTGAAACTAATTTAAAGTGCAATAAATTACCACTGGGATTATTATCAAAGAAGAGCACTGGAGTTCTCAGTACAGTGCCAAACATTCTATTGTGGAGGACTCTGGAAGCATTGATACAGACTAGGAAGAATGACAGTCCCTTCACAATGTTCAAGATGATGGCTGACACAACTAAGGTACCATATGTGGCAATTCGAGTATTCTTTGATACAGTGCAATTACTTGAAATATCTCCAGTTTTATTAGAGAAAGTGCAGCTTGACCTGAATATGAATGATACAAGTGCAAAAATAATGATCAAGTAATTTAAACCTGAGTCAATAGCAATATAATTTGGCCATGTGAAATATGAACTATTTGGTTGTACTAATTAACTACTTACAACTAAAATGAAGCCCAAACCAAATCACTGGAAATGATTTTGTGACCATTAATCTAACTTCATTCAACTTAATTTAATGAAAAGGAACACATTTACTTAGAGAAAAAGAAATTCTTCTCATGAATAGGATGTCAAGAAACAAAATTAAATTAATACTGAATCCAATCCAGTCCCAAGATAGAATAGGTGCATTAAATCAATGATTAATTTTATTACATCATGGAAAAAATACTTCGAACACAGTTCAAACATGGCTCAATGCTTACTGCTAAGGAATGTATACACTACAAAAACAGTATGTACCTCTCCAGCAAGAGCAAGTTTCAACCATTTCCTTTCATCCACACAAATGTAATACAAAATCTGCTCACACTACTTTTATGGGCTGATTAATTAGTTTTCATGTAGCTGGCATCAAAATGAAGATTTTATTTGCTCCTGTGCGCTTTTTTAAAATTTTTATTCTGCCTTTTACTCTCCGAAATACAATGGAGGAAGGAGCTGATAGTAGCTAAACTCCTAATAATGCACATCAATAACTAATGTGTGTGTGTGTGTGTGTGTGTGTGTGTGTGTGTGTGTGTGTGTGTGTGTGTGTGTGTGTGTGTGTGTGTGTGTGTGTGTGTGTGTGTGTGTGTGTGTGTGTGTGTGTGTGTGTGTGTGTGTGTGTGTGCATATATATATATGGTGGAGCAGATGTCTTATTTCCGGCAAGGTGAGTTGGTAGATCACACTATCATCTATATAATGAGGTCAGAGTCCAAACTGTAGGAGCTTAAGATCTTAAAAACCCATCTATAGTCTAGCTAGATAGCTAGCTTTGGCAAATCTGAAAAAGATTTTTTAAAAGTTGTACATAACACTAAAAAAACGCTCTCCTTTTCTTTCCTCTCTTGCTACAGTTCAAGCTACAACTTTCATAACGGCTCTTTTCAGAGCTAAATTTCACTTCCACTGGACCAGAGAGAGCACTCGACCTCCATCCTACTCCTGTCAGCTCTCTCACCTGATGTATCCTGCCCCTAGTAACACTCCCTCACTGCTGTCGCCACCATAATATGCAATGACAACTTTGTTCACCCTTATCCTTTCTTAATTGGGTTAAAATTGGTTGCCTGTTACTTATACTATCTGGAGATATAGAGAAGGATCTTGGTCCTGGAATACACCGAATCAAGACAAATACAACTGAAATTCTGTTCAAGGCAACTAGAGTACACGACAATAACAAGAGCAGCACTTGTCCTATATGTGACCACATCATAGAAGAGGCCACTATGACTTGTAATAATCAGGGAGCTATTGTGTGTGAGGAAGAAAGTAACATGGTTATATAGGTGTGCAAGACTGTTAAAGGGGTTTTTCTATTGTTTCACTATCAACTTGATCATTTTTCTGCTCGCAATGTTGACTATATTGGCCAGAAATAAATTATCTCCATAAAAATATTAAGATGACATACTTGAAAGGCAACTGGAGACAATCCTGCATTCTTCCATAACATCCAAGTCCTGTTAAAGGTCCTACTTAGTGCCTGCTCAACAGATAGCATTCTCAATGAAATGCCTACTTAAGTCCAGCAAGGTATGTCTGAAGGTGGATTAGCTATTGCCCATGCCAACAGGCTAGCTTTGCCAAGAAATTTTCTTATATGAAAACTTACACTACTCATCAACCTAACAGGAAATTAAACGTAATCCTTCATGGTATAGAAGAATGTGTTAAATGAACTTAAAAGTATGGCTGTCAATTAGAAGACATGGAAAATATTGTCTCTCTTCTGTCTGAGGTTGACAATTCGATCCAATCATGTTCCATAAAAAGATTTATTCAGGCTAGAAAAGTTTTCAGAAAACTTAAACAACCCAGGCCTTATAAGATCAGCTATATACTAACATTTTCTTTAAATTAAAAAAAGGCGTTTGGCATATCCATTGTCTATTAAACTTGACCTAGCAAGGAGGAGTGTGAGGGACAGTAGAGTCTATACTTCTGAAGGACACATGGAAGCTGATCGTGATAGGCATGTATAAGAAGAATTTCAAGATGTGTAACCACTATATATATATACAATTATAATAAACCACATGGAAAATTTGATTCAGAAAATACATTTCATCTTCACAACCATTCTACCTCTCCTTTTGAACTGCGGCAAACTAGGTACTTGCATCACAGAAAACAAAAAATAACTTTAAAGCACTATGCCCATTCACTTTGACCCAGATTCTAACAATTTATTACCATTTTCGTCTAATTTCAAGTTAAGTCCTCAAAGCATATTTCTGTTAGTAGATTTTCCAGCATCACTGCTTCGTGTTTGCAGTTCCAGATTCTAACCATTTATTACCATTTTCGTCTAATTTCAAGTTAAGTCCTCAAAGCATATTTCTGTTAGTAGATTTTCCAGCATCACTGCTTCGTGTTTGCAGTTCTTTACTACATGTAAAGGCAGAAGTTAGAGAGATTGATTAACATGTTTTTAAAGGAAAGCTGCAGCAGAACAAATTGTTGAGCCTTGAAGATGGTTTCACAATGTTTGACAGGATATCTGTCACACCACGATACTGACAGCAAAAGAGATAAAATTGTCATCATAATGGAACAACATAAGACATTTCAGTTCTTCACTCTCTCCTGTGCTCACAAATAGTGGGAAGTAAATTTTGTATCAATTCTACTCAGAAAGAAACTGGTGATCACCTTCAAGCAGGGCCACATGTTGACTACCTTCACACGATGTGGCTCATAAGTACCTTCAATATAATTTTGATGGAGAAGGAAAACTAAAGTTGACAAAGAATAAGGATAAAGAAAAAGGAGAGAAGAGAAAAGACGAAGAGAAATAAATCCATCAGGGCTAGAGTTCAGTGGAGTTCACTGGAATGCATTGAAGGGACCATCGCCAGCTAAATCGGTGCGGTCAAAAGCCTGGCCTGTAAGACCAAGGCTCTTATTATTCTCCTCCAGGAGAGCCATTGCACTTGTTGATAAGCTAGTAATTCCAAACTTTGCACTAGCTGGGTCAATCCCAAGCAGAAGGCACCGTTTAGCCATATTTGTCCATGATAGCCTGTCCTGGACACTAGCTGGTCAGCCTCCTGAAGATTCTGAGATCGAATGGTTGTGCATAGACGTTGCTGAATTTAAGATCATCAACATCTACAATTGCACATCCTATATGCTGGTGATTTTAGATACCAGCATGTGCAGTGGGGATATAGTGCCAATACATCCAACAGAGAGTGTTTGGTTGAGTGGGCAACAAATAATAACTTAATTCAGCTCCACAACACAAAGGGTGCAACCAGTTTCACCTCTGCGCACTGGAACACCGGAACAAATCCAGACCTAGCCATTGTGAATGCCAAACCAGACAATAGGCTCCCTGACAGACGTGCTTGAGAAATTCCCTTGGTCTTGACATCGACCCTCAGCCATCACTGCTGTAAAACTCATGGCCCCAGTACTGAGTGAACCGGTGAAGTGATGAAACTTTCACAAGGCTGACTGGAATCACTACAGCCTCCTCACCAACAAAGCCATGCAGAGCTTAACATCTTTTAGTACCACCAATGTTGAAGAGACTTATTAGGACATCTGCAGTGCCAAATCAAAGCTGTAAAAAAATCCATCTAATGCTGTTGTAGAAACAACTACATACAGTGTTGGGATAGGAGTGTGGGAGTCTCTATCGCGCCTTCCTGGACGCCCCCAAAGGGAAAAGGTCTAGCAGTGCTACCACAGTACTGCTGTCCCATCTTGACCAGCAAAGGTGTGAACGGTGGAATGAAGTTATCAATTCCAATGACTTCTAATACTCCAGCCACTTAAAATAGAGTACCCTCAATAGACTGACAGGTAGGTCAAGACACACCTCTAAATGTCCCATTTCATCAAATTCCTTCGCATCACAAGTTGTGAGAAACGGGATCTTCCCTGTAAGAAACGGAATCTTCCCTGTGTAACCCCGAGTCTGCTCAACTCATAGCCTCATAGGTGTCCAACCTCTGGAGGGTCTTAACACCAGAAAATCATACTCTCTCCTGTGATTTTACCGTAGAATAGCTCACATCTGCCCTCCAACAACTGAAGCCTAGGAAAGCCGCTGGTCGATATTCCATTTGTCCAGAGTTAACACTCCATACTGGCTCTGAAATAAGTCCTGATTGTGTGAATTTCTATCTTGCTGCTTACGCAATCTCAAGATCCCCAAAATCTGGAGAAAAGCAAATAAGCTCAAAGGGGATCCAAAGAATTATTGACCCATCTTATTGCTGTGTATCCCCTTCAAGATCCTCGAATGTCTTATCTACACCCGTGTCGAGTGCACGATCGACCCACTTCTACCTAGGGAGCAAGCTGGTTTCCGACGTGGGAGATCAACCATAGCTCAAATCACTTTGTTGACTCAGGATATCAAGGAGAACTTTTTTGTGAAAAAAAAGGTTGATGCTGTGTTTCTTCATCTAAGAGCAGCCTATGATACTGTATGGCACTGCAGCCTCACATGCAAGCTTCTGAGTCTGTTGTCAGACAGGCACATGGTTAAAATGATCGTGGAGCTTGTCACAAACCACAGCAACACCCTCACCACCGGGAGGGGAACACATAGCAAGTAACAACGCCTCAAAAATGGCATCCAACAGGGATCACTCTTGGCCCTCTTCTACATAACATCTACACATACAACGTGCCAACATCAGTGTTGCAAAAATATGCTTATGAAGACGATCTTGCATTTATGCATTCTCCTGGACACTGGCAGGCCATCGAAGGGGCTCTTAGCCAAGACCTAGTGACATTAGCAGCATACCTTCAGACTTGGCGGCAGTGTCGGCTGCCTTCCATCTGAACAACAAGGAGGCAGGTCATAAGCTCAACTTAACACTTGACGGAAAATGTCTGTTTTTCACCCAGATACCAACATACCTGGGTGAGAAACTGGACAGTTCTCTCACATACCACCGAAACCTTGAGTCACTGTGTGGAAAACTAACTTCATGCATAGCCTTAATTAGGCGGCTTGCCGAATCAGGATGGGGAACCAATGCAGCTGTTTTGGCCCTTGTATACTCAACAGCAGAGTACTGTGTACCTGTCTGGTATCGCAGTGTACACACCCTCATCATCGACACAGCAATTAATGATGCACTCAGCATAGCGACTGGATGTCTGTGTCCCACACCATTGGACCACCTTCCCATCCTTGCAGGCATCCAACCTGCTGAACTTTGCCGAAGGCAGCCCATGCTATGTCTCAGTTGCCGGGCTCTGGTACCAGGCCATCTGCTTTACCATAAGCTAGCAAATCCTACCCAGTAGCCTCGGCAACTGATGTCACAGTACCCATTTGTGCCAACGGCAAAACAGTTCCTTAGGACCATCATGGAGCAAAACATCAATGTTGCCATGGTTGGTGAATCATGCTTGGAGTGCAGAATGGTGCAACAGTGCCTCCAGACCACACTCCTTTATTCCTGATGCCAGACCTCACCCACTGGGATTGGTTCTACCAAGACCAGCATGGACAAGGATAAACCCACCTTTGAACCGGTGTTGAGTGCATCCACTCATCCATGCACAAATGGGGAATGGCCCCTTCAGCGATCTGTTAGTGTGGCGTGGAAGATCAAACTGCAGGCCATATTATACAAAGATGCCAATACTCAGCACCAAATGGTATCCATGGTCTGCAGGTCCTGGATGACACCATCAAATGGTTCTCAACCTCATGTCCCAATATCTAGCCTGGATGGTTTTGGACTCAAGGAAGACAACTTCAAACATTAACTAATTTTTAACTAACTAACTCTATAAATGATTAATAATAACCTTCAAACAACTAGTTGCACCTCAAAAAACAGGTCAATATGACTCAGACAACATGTTTTATAATGGAATACAATGGATCAGTATCTTGAGAATGAAAATCTCCACTACTTTGCGAAGGATAACATATTCAATATCATAATAAACTTTGACCATTGAGTATGTGCCTTCATCAAAGACAGAATCACAGGGAAAATGCACAGCTTGATTTAATCCTTCCTGACTCACAGACAAATGGGGGAAATGAGGGAGCACTACAGGATGATTCCAAGCCTTCACCTCTCGGAGTCCAGCATCAAGTGCATTTTTGTGACAACTGGATTTCCCAATCAATCCCACCAAATCTTTCATGAAAGTGTCAGAGAAGTTTGAGGAAGAACTGGATGATGATGATGATGATGATGATGATGGCCAAAAAAACAAGAAATGCAAACGTATTTCAGTTGACAGACAGAAAAAATTTTTGTGCAGGCTCCATCTAGTCATGACAAGTATGCCAAGAGACCCGATGCATTGGAACACATGTGATTGGCCCAATTTGCAATCAATTGCTATGCCCAACCTGCCAGTATCACAAAAATATAAAATTAGTCAACAATGTGTCAGGACAAGAACCATCTAAGATAAATATATCTTGAAATGATCAACATGAGATGGCACTCCTTCCAGTACAAAAGCTGAAATATGACAACCTGTGATTCATGAAGTTGAAAGGCTTTCCATATGTCCTGAAAATGCACAAAATTAATGAGACATCACATGCTCATGAATTCCTCTGTTCAGAATTGGTGCTCTATTGACTGTGGAGGTCTGAATCAAAATAACATGCAGACAATGTAATAAAATATGTGAATCCGCACCAATAATTTGACAAGGGAACAATGGCAACAAGAATTGAACAAATCAAGAAAAAACATTTCTGCACAAGAAAAACATGGAAGAAGCCATACCGCCCTGTGTGATGGCTCAACACATTGGAGACCAGTAAGATCCGGAAGATGCCAGAAACAATGAGGATAGAGCCAAAGAAGGCTTTGCAGCAGACAAAGAATGCTGTTACAGATCCTGAAGAGTTTGAGAACATGTCAGAAGATTCTACTGTACTTCAAGAGAAGGCAATCTACAAAAGAATATATATTAGCAATCTCGATCAGCTATATAATTTTGCTAGAAAGCTAAATCCTGAGCAGAGATTTAAATTTGATAATATTATCGGATATTGCTAAAAACTGAGAAAAAAACATTGCTACAGAACATTGCTATTATTGAAAATTCATGGCGGTGCAGGCCTTGGCAAAAGCTAACTCATTAAAGAAATATCAGCCTCAGCTGAATACTTCCTGCAAGTTAGTAATGACAAAAATCCAGACTAACCATTTGTGGTCAAATTTGCTCCAATGGGAAAGACTGCAAGAATTACCCAAGGATCGTCATTGCATTCTGCTCTCAACTTCCGATTTGGAAATGACCATTCCAATCTGCCGGACAAGCAACGAGGGAACATAAGAAAGCTGCTCTCCCATTTGAGGATTATGATCATAGATAAAATATCTATGGTCAAGTCTGACCTGCTCCATCAGTTTTAATCTGCAGCTCCATGAGATCAAACAGCACAGATGATTTCGGAGGAGTGGCTGTGATCCTATGTGGCGATCTCATGCAGCTGAAACCTCTCATGGCAAACTGGATATTTGAAGCAAGAAATCAGCGCAGCTCGAAGTCATTCAGTGTGTATATCCCCTCTGATCACTGTTTCATGCAATTGAGCTCAGGCAGAATCATTGCCAAGGGAGTGACAAGTCTTATGCTGAACTTCTTAATAGTCATATAAAATGCACACAGAAAGAAATATTGACATCTTAAAATTCCTAGTGAGATCTGTGACAGTGCATTGAACTAAATTAATAAAATTAAATGTAATTGTTATTGGTTTTCCTGAATAGAACAGTAATATATTAATGTTAATGTGTTAATGTAAATGTGGTATTTTAATTATTTGAGGTATGATTTATATTGTTGTTAGCTGTCTGAATAGAACATTAATGCTGTTATTAGTTAGCCTTAGTTGAACATTGTAATGTTATGTTTGTTTGATTAGTGTCATCCTTCTAGAATATTCACTTGTTATCTGATTTTTATATAAATAGCTTTGATGATTTCTTGTAAGTGTCTTGCATATTCTGAATGAGATAAATTGAACTTCTACCTAAACTCTCAAAGTTGAGCTTTTCCACATTGGCGTAGTCGGCAGGATTATAGCTATATTGAGCAGAATGGCAGCTGAACCACTTGTGGTTTCAGATGCTTACAGTGGGGAGGGGAGCTGGAGTCAGTGGCAATACAACTACCAGAATGTAGTGGCAGTTAATGACTGGAATGAGGAGGCACAGTTAAAGTGGCTCAAGGTGCGACTCACAGGTCGAGCACAGTCAGCGTTCCAACATCTAGCAACTGAAACCCAGGCTAGTCTAGAATTAGCTTTAGCTGATCTAAAGGAGAGATTTGAGCCTTCCAGTCAGAAGACCAGATACCAGGCAGAGCTACAACCCGTATGAAGAAGAAAGCTGAGAGCTGGGCAGATCTGGCAGAAAACCTCCATCTGTATTCAGACAAGGCATACCCTGACCTGGACAATAATGCAAGGGAGACACTCGCCCTTAATGCCTACCTAGGACTCCTGGATAACCCTCAAGTGGAGCTTGGAGTGAAGCAGAGGACACCTGCTAATCTCGATGCTGCTATAGCTGCAACTCTTGAGTTGGAATCCTATCTGAGTCACAAGGCAGTTGTCTCCAGTGTTAAGGAAGAGGAGAGCACAGATAATGGACAAGTTGGAGCTGTAAGTGTTTCTAATGATAAGTTATTTACATTGGTGGAGAAGCTAATTAAGAGGGTAGAAAAGCTTGAAGTAGGGAGGTCAGACGGTATTGATAAAAAGCTCACCAGAAGAGGATGCCAAGAACATGGTGGAGCCAGGCAAGGTTGGAGGGAGAATGAATTGAATACTCCTACCTACAGAGGGATCATATACTGGAACTGTGGTAAGAGGGGACATATTGCTAGGTTATGCAAATCATCTGGTAAGAAGCTTCAGGAAAACTAGTTGCCCCCTGCATGCGGAGTCAAGTGTGGGAGAGTAGAAAGATAAGACTCAAAAATCTAGATATCTAATTATATCAGTAATTACTCCAACAGGTGGTTTTTGTTTAGAGGGGTTAATATATGGTCAGGCTATTTCTTTCTTAGTTGACACTGGAGCAGCAGTTACCTTAATGCAAAAAGATACCTGGGACCAAGTAACCCAGGGTCAGAAAGTAGATTTGGAACCATATGAGAACAGCAGCTAGCGAGTGTTGATGGTACACCACTGCAAGTATACGGATATGCAAGTATGGATCTCTTACTGAATGGCAACAAGCATGAAGCTGGCATTGTTGTGGTGAGTCCATTAACTACTGTAGCCATTCTAGGGCTAGATTTTATGAGGAAGCATAAGGTTACCATTGATTTGGGAAAAGCAGAGATAAACATAGGCAGGGAAGACCCAATAACTATTCATCAACACAATCAATCTCCACATGTTTTAGGTAGTGTTTGCCTTCTAGACAGTGTGAGATTCCCCCCATTGTCTGAGATAATTGTCATGGCTTATATCATAGAGGAGAAGCCAGGGAAAAGTTTGGCATGTTCAGTTGCTCATGCATTAGTTGAGCCTCGAAATGGTAAAGTACCCATAAGATTACTTAATCCCAAAACTGAAGTAGTTGTGCTCCCAAAGCATGTACAAGTTGGTACGATAGAATTGGTGAATGCTCCTCTTGGAGTTGTAGCTAATACTTCTGCTAGTCTAGTCCAATCTGATCCAAAACTAGATGAGTTTTTGTGGTCTGTTGTGGAAGAGAGTGGGGCCGAGCTCAGTGAAGAGCAAAAAGAGCAATTCTTTGTTTTACTTAGAGAATTCGGTGATGTTTTCGCTCAATCCAGTTCTGATTTTGGGAGAACTAGCAAACTTGAGCATGAAATACACACTGGTGACAGCACTCCAGTTAGGCAGGCTGTGTGTAGGCTCTCTCCCCATTGTAGGCAAGAGGTACAGAAGCTTTTGCATACTATGCTCAATGAAGGAGTTGTCCAACCCTCTAAAAGCCCTTGGGCTTCACAAATTGTGCTTGTTCGGAAAAAAGACAATAGTTTCCGGTTTTGTGTAGATTATCATAAATTGAATGAGGTTACTCATAAAGATGCCTACCCACTACCTAGAATTGATGACACTCTCAACACGTTAGCAGGCTCTAAATGGTTTTCCACACTAGATATGCTCAGTGGTTATTGGCAAGTTCAGGTAGCAGAGAAGGACCGATAAAACAGCATTTTGTACAACAGAAGGCTTGTTTGAATTTAAAGTGATGCCTTTTGGACTGTGAAATGCTCCAGCTACATTCCAAAGGCTCATGGATCTAGTCCTTGCTGGCTTGCAATGATCTCACTGCCTGGTCTATCTAGATGATGTCATTATTTTGGGTAAAACTTTTCTGAGCATTTAGCAAGCTTGAATCAGGTGTTTAGTCGTCTCTGTCAAGCTGGCTTGAAACTTCAGCCAAAAAATGTCACTTACTGCAATGCCAAGTACAATTTTTGGGTCACAGTGTCACATGAAGGGGTGTCAGCAGACCCCCAAAAGCTTGAGAAAGTTGCCACTTGGCCCACTCCTAGAACCATAAAGAAGTACAGCAGTTCTTAGGCTTTGCTGGGTATTACAGAAGAATTATTCAGGACTTTGCTAAGACTGCTAGACCCCTGCACAAGCTCACTGAACACAAGGCCACATTCAAATGGATTATTGAATGTCAGACAGCTTTTGATAAGCTTAAGCACCACCTTACCACTTCCCCAGTACTGGCCTACCCCGACTATAGCAAGCATTTTATCTTGGATACAGATGCCAGTGATATGGGTATTGGTGCAGTGCTTCCCAAGAAGACAATAACGGCCAAGAGCGAGTCATTGCCAATGGAAGCAGACTATTGAGCAAGCCTGAACAGCAGTACTGCATCACCAGACAGGAACTACTAGCTGTACTTGTATTCTCTCGGCACTTTCAATCGTTTCTCCTAGGTGGTATGTTCATTCTTCGGACTGACCATGGGTCGCTAACTTGGCCTAAGAATTTCAAGGAACCTGAGGGTCAGATGGCTAGGTGGTTAGAGAGATTGCAGGAATTTGATTTTACCATAGTACATCAGAGGGGAAAGAAACATACAAATGCTGATTCACCATCCAGACTCCCTTGCCAACAGTGTGGTCATGAGAATCATGATTAGGAAGTCATTGTAGCCAATACACTACTATCTGAGACAGTTAACTTTACCCAAGAGCAGCTCAATGACTCAACCATTGGACAAGTACTGAGGGCCAAAATCAATGGACAAAGGCCACCTGATTCTGAGACTAAGGCACTGAGTAGACAACCAAGACGTCTATTCCAGATATGGGATTAGCTTACGATGGATAATGGGAGACTATACCGATTATACCAGAATAACATGGACGATGATAAGGTTATCCACCAGCTTGTGATTCCATTAAGTAAGAGGAGTGAAGTGCTCAAGGAGATGCATGAAGGGACCCTTGGAGGTCACCTCGGTGAAGATAAAACATAGCTCGTGTCCGTGAGAGATTCTATTGGCCGGGGTACCACAATGATGTTTGTGACTGGTGTAAGACGTGTACTGATTGTGCAGCTGCTAAAACAAATGCTCCCAAAAATCAATCCCCCTTACAGAGTATACAGATGGGAAGCCCAATGCAGATGGTTGCTGTGGACATAGTAGGACCATTCCCAGAATCACGTCTTGGAAATTCATACATCTTGGTAATAGGTGACTACTTCACCCATTGGATGGAAGCATTTCCCATTCCCAATCAGGAAGCAACCACTGTCGCCTGTGTCCTTACTAATTAGGTATTTTATAGGTTCTCCCCTCCAGAACAACTGCACTCTGATCAAGGCAAGCAATTCGAGTCTGAAGTGGTGGCTAGTATGTGTAAGCTTCTTGGAATTTCCAAAACCCGTACCACTCCCTATCACCCACAATCTGATGGACTTATTGAACGATTCAACCAAACTCTTCTTTCTATGCTGAGAACTGCTGCCAGTGAAAACCCATTTGAATGGGAAAATCATTTACAGCCCTTATGTATGGATACAATAGCAGTGTACACATAACAACCGGATACACACCCTTTTATCTCATGTTTGGACGTAACACAAGGATGCCAATTGACCTCATGTATGGTAGCTGTCCAATTGAGGTGAACCAACCAACCAAGCAATGCTAATGAATTTGTTGCTAAGCTGCAAGATAGGTTGCAAAAAGCCTACACTCATGCTCGAGACACTATGGGACATCAGCTGGACAGAAAAAAGGAACTGTATGATGAACGAATTCATGGGAAACCATTCAAGAAGGATGACTCAGTGTGGCTACACTCTAAAGTTATCCCTCGTGGAGTAGGTCGGAAGCTCCACCGTCCTTGGACTGGGCCTTTCAGATTAGCCAAGAGACTCTCTGACTCAGTGTATCGCCATCAGAACTCTTCCTCATCAAGGCATCAACTAATTGTGAACTTTAACCGACTTAAGCTATGTCCAGAAGGAATTCAGTTGCCAACTGTCTTTAAACAAAAGAGACAGTTACCACACACTCCACCACAGACCCACCAGGCACCAATCTCACAGAGATATATGATTATGATCCCATGTTGAATCCTGAATGTAGCTATCCCCGTAGCAATCGGAGACCCCCTGAACGATTAGGAATTTTAGTACCACATGGAACTTAAATCCGGGACGGATTTCTTATTAGTGGGGGGCTATGTGATAGTGCATTGAACTAAATTAATAAATTTAAATGTTAATTGTTATTGGTTTTCCTGAATAGAACAGTAATATATTAATGTTAATGTGTTAGTGTAAATGTGGTATTTTAATTATTTGAAGAATGATTTATATTGCTGTTAGCTGTCTGAATAAAACATTAATGCTGTTATTAGTTAGCCTTAGTTGAACATTGTAATGCCATTTGTTTGTTTGATTAGTGTCATCCTTCTACAATATTCACTTGAAAGAGATAAATTGAACTTCTACCTAAACTCTCAAAGTTGAGCTTTTCCACAGATCTAACCATCAAAAAAAAAATGCATTGTTTGCCTATGGGGAAAAAAGGTAGTTCTCCAATAGAATGCACAAGAGTTGAATTACTTGCCAAGTTCATTCTTTGTGCATTCTGCAATGAACTTACACCTAAACAAGATCAACTTCAACTCACACATTACTCCTGATGGAACTGTGAAGGACACACCTTTTCTGGATTAGTTAAAGCTCAAGCAAGAAGATCGGGTCATGCCTACCAACAATATCAACACTGTGATGGGCTGACAAATGGCACAATTGGGGTTTTGTTGACTTTGTCAGAAGTGACGATCATGTTCAACAGATCCTTGTAGAGTTTGATGAAGAAGGGGCAGGTCCATGCACTAGAAACAAGTCTCATGACAACCAAATTCCTTCATCTTACTCAATTGTGAGAGTCACATTTGAATACAGCCTGGGCTGGTTTCAAAAATGCACACAACCAAAGCTAAGGTTGTGCAGTTCTACTCACACTGGCTTGGCAATAGCAACACACAAATGCTGAGGACAGATTGTGCATAAACCAAAGGCCCTGGTAGCAGACATGCAGCCAGTGTTTGAAGCATGCCAGGTTTATATAATTATAAGTCAAGTGCAAAACATTAGTGAGTTGTATCTAAGGAAATTCCCTCCAAAGAAACTCATGGTCAGCTCAAAGGCATTGGAAGAAACAAAAAAAAAATCAGCCGACTTGCTCTCGAAAACAATCTGACACCATGGACAACTACAGACACATGTCATTGTTCAAGATCAAATCACTCAATATCAGATCTCTCTAAAAGAATTTTCAGGACCAAAAAGGTTTATACAGCAATGCTTCAAAGCTACATTATCTGCATTTATGGAACATACTGGAAGCTGAGTACACCCACACCACCACTACCAGGATACAATTGCCACATGGCAAACAAAGGCAGAACATCAGAGTGGCTGTGTTCATCAGAAGTGACATTCCACTACATCAGCAGTCTGAAGTTGGTAGGTCTGAGAATATCTATAATACACTCCCATTTCCCATAAATTATATTAAAGATCAAGCCAGCATGGATGCAAGGATTCCAATTAGTTGTAATTGGGAAGGAAAAAAATGTTTTTCCAGGATTCAATTTAAATTAACTAAAATCAGTTTTATGTAGTGTGAACAGACCTTTCAAATTTTCACATTGATGATAACATATAGTGATATGAAGTGGGGATACTTTCACTACTTTAAGTAGTATAAAAATTATATATTTTAAAAAATACCTTACCAATCTGATAACCACCAGTCAGCTGCTACAACTGCAACCTGTAATGAAGTGAACTGATATCAAACTTCACCCAGTAATATTTAAAATCATACCTCTCCAAGAATGAAAACTACCATAACCACAAGCAGCACAAGGTAGCTTCCTCCAGCTGTAAAATATTTCCAATATATCTTCATTGAAATATTGCCTTCAGCCTTTTCCTCAGAAGGAAGATATTCAGCCACAAGTTGGTCAGCCTAACAATGAAACAATAGTCCATATCACATAATATACTGAACCTAACTTTGTGGAGCTACTTCTACACTAATTTAATGTTTAATATACCCTTTATAAAATGAATAATAAAAATGGAGGGTTGTGCATGTTGAGGCAGTTCCATATTTAGCCATAGCCAACATAATTTTAGAAACAACCCAGTAATACAAAAAAATAAGTAGAATATCTCATATTCTTCTTCAAATTTAGTATGATTTCTAAAATTAACAAGAGAATATACATTTTCATGCAAGTTGGTTCCTATGTTTGAGTGGAGAGAGAGCATGGAATGGGATGGGTAGTTAGAGAGCACTTCCTTTGCCACACATCTCTCTTCAGGATGGTAATGACCATAGAAATCTAAATATAGAAATAAGAAAAAAAGAAAAAATTACAACAAAATAAAAACCAACAATATTATTTAGCCAACAATGATTGGTGTAAAAGTGTAAATGCCAGATCCAAGTTACTACCAGTAAATCATTCTTTCTTTTTTTTTATATCACTTTACTACATTGTTGGACAAATGTAACATAAAGTAAAGCTGAAACAAGGGCACTAATAATAAAATAATAATAAAATTAATTAAGTAGACATGTAGCTTTGTTGGATACCTACAGTAAGACTGCCAAAGGGAGAAAAGCTGCATACCATAACAGTTCAGAGAAAAGGGCAGAAAGAAAAATACAGAAAGGAAAAATAGGAGAGGAAAGAAGGAATAAAATAATGGAGGGAGAAAAGAAGAAAGAATTGAAGAAAATAAAGAAAGGAAAGGAGGGGGGGGGGGAGGGAAGGAGAACTTGACTGGATTAGAAGCAAGGATTTCCTTCTTAGTAGACCAGTGCATTAAACATTGAGCCATGATAGTGATAGGCTTTTTTTTTTTTGGTATGGAAAATTTGAATTTATATTTGACCCACCAAGCACTTAGGAAAAATTTTTGAGGGAAAAGAATAGAAAGATAAAAAAGAAAATAAGGGGGAAGATAAAAAATTTTAAAAAAGGAAGGGAAAAACCGGGAGAGAGAGGGGAAAAGGGGGGGGGGGGGGGGAAGAAGGAAGAAGGAAGAACAGATAGAGAAAAATAAAAGGAAAGAAAAATGGAGGGAGGGTAAAATGGAGGGAAGGGAAAAGAAGGAAAAAAGGATATAAAGGGGTAAAAGAAGAAAAGAAAGAAGGGGAAAAGAGAGAGAAAGGATGAAGGGGAAAAGGGAGAGAAAGAAAAAGGGGGAAAGGGAGAGAAAGAAGGAAAGGAGGGAAAAGGAGAGAAAGAAGGAAAGGGGGAAAAGAAAAAAGTGGGGGGGAAAAAAGGAAAAAGGTAAAAAAAAAACAATCAGGGATGATCGAACCACTGACCTTCAGCTTGAGAAACCTGTTCCTTTACTATTGATTGGGCCATGGGTTTTTTTGGCGCAGACTATTTTTGTATGGACAATTTGGATTTCTTTTTTTTCCACCAGGGCTACCACTTTCATAAAATAATTTGGCTTATTATCGCTGCAAAAAACCCTTGTCTTAAAGCTTTAAGGCCTCTTAGCTTTTTCACCTTTTCCAGCCCTTCTTTAGAATAGATCCATTTATTCATTATGGAATGCATGGTATGATTTATGATATGTATGACATAAAGGGTAGTATTTCATAAATAATATAAAAATCAAATTTGGGCTAGGGCTAGGGCTAGGGCATATGCTTGGTTGGTTGAGACAAAGAGATCAATGCATGACTTGAGCTTTTTACAGATGACCTTTCTATCCTTGATATTTGATAAAATTTATGCACACTTCTTGCCTTTGTGAGTTTCTTGTGTTTTATTTGGCACATTATTATCACTCATGCTTGCAAGTCTTCAACAATGTATATGTGGAGTCCAGGTACACCATAACTTTGTTGCCTCTTTGATGGAAAGTACCATATCTTCTGCAACTTCCAGTCGATTAATGTGTTTTTAAAATGTAAGCTCGATATTAAGTAGACACAGTTTTCATGTGACTTAATTATGAAATTACAATCTGAATCAAGCCTTGCTTGAAGCTGTTCCTGTATACCATCATCATATACTTACTGTATTGGACAACTGATCTGATTCCCACTTGTACACAATTGATCAGATAATGTGGAACAACCTTGCAGTAAACTTATATTTAGAAAAATCTTCTTCCCTGAAATTGATATCAATGATACTGAACATAATGAAACAGAACATGTGTTCAAACTCACCACAATTTACACAACCGAATCATGGTATTTCCCTACTTCACCTAGTATGGGCATATGCCTTTATATCTTCATATGTATGGATTTGGGTACATTTGATCATGTGTGATTCTAAAGTGTTAAACTGACTCATCATGTGTTGATATTGTTTGACATTGTTAGCATAATAACAATTTACGACAAAAAAATTTCATGGAAATTTTAATTGAAATTAAGTCGTTAATATATTCAATATGCTAATATTATCTTTCATTTTTGGCTACCCCTTCATTTTTACTTTTATTGAACACAATCTAGAATCATATTCTTGTTTTATGGAATCCTCTGATCATTTTGACATGAATGTGACATACTTTAAACATATTATTCCAATTTAGTCAAAATACTATTTTCTCTAAGAAATACACACCTTCAAATCATAAAATATCAATCAAAATGCTCAATGGTGACAGATGTCACCCTGCATATTCCAAAAACATAAGCTCTGTAAAAATACAGCTTTTGCACACACACAAAAAAAAAAACTTTGTAGATACTCCAAAACGAGATCCCACCCAAATATTGTATTTGGCTGCTGGACTATTAGGAAACAGACAGAGACATAGAAAATAAATGAATTTTTCTTTAGTATGATAATCTCCAACTGCCATTGGGATTAATAATAAATACTACAACAAATTACAATAACCAGAGGACTCTTTGGAGCACACTTGCAACAATCAAACCAGCATTTATTCATCAAACAGAATAATGCTCCCAAAGTTAAGTTTGATTTTCCATAGTTTTGCTAGAATAGATATCCTCACTAATTTTAATCTTCCGATCAAGCTATTATTGTAAGCTGTTGGCATGCTTATACTGTTTTTCTTATCGTAAGTTATGTCTTGCTGGATAAAGTGTTTCAATCTCAGCTGCACAGCAGTCAGATCTCAGTTTCTACCAGTCAATAATTTATTTTGGCATTTCTTTGTCAGAAGTCACGAAAAAAAATGGGGGGGGGGGGGGGGGGCTTTTCTATCAACAATTTCAAAAGCGGTGTCACCAAGTTGTTAAATTTCCTATCTGTCTTAAAAATACACAAAGTACCATTTCTGGTAGGCCACAACCATTTTGCTATTCTTTTTCAATAGAAATTTTGAGATCATTTATAGATACACTGAGGTAGGGAGTAGAATATAATACGAATCGTGATCATGTGACCTGGTTCAATTTTTTTCTTCAGACAGTTAAGCAGGCAGGCCCAAAGTCTCACAAAGAAGTTGTACCATAAATAATAATATAGACACAACCACCACCACTACAACCACAACCAGTAATTCTACTACTACTACTACTACTACTACCATCTTCTGAATTTGGGACTTCATTTTTTGCACTGTAGTTTAACTCATCCTTGCTGTTTTCCTCTTCTTTCAACAGTCCCAGAAGTTGGTCAATCTCCCCCTTTTCCTCAGCAAGTTCAGAACAAGTCCTGTACATATGCACCTCCCCCTACACCAACAAACATCTCTTGTGAAACATTTGTAATTTACATTATCAACTTATATTGGTGCATACTTACATTCTTCAGTGCAAGAAGCTGATCAGCCTGAAGAGCGAAGTGGACATGATGAGTAACCAGTATCACAAGCTTATCTTTGAGAATTCCACGAAGACAACTGCAGGATGTAATATAAATAATCTATCAGGTTTAAATTTTCTATTATGGTTTTGTGAGAAATAAAATTTGGTAGACAAACCAATCAAATAGATGTTTGCCAACCATAGCATCTACAGCACTGAGGGGATCATCAAGAAGATAGATGTCTGCATCACGGTACACAGCTCTTGCAAGATTCACACGAGCCTTCTGCCCCCCACTTAGTGTCACTCCCCTCTCCCCCACAACAGTCAGATCTCCTTCTAAAAATGTACTAATGTCCTAGAGAATAACCTTTATTAAAAAAGAATTATAAATATATATATAATTTCCCAACCTTATCAAGAGCACAAGCTTCTATCACTCTTGAATACCACTCCCTATGGTAGGGAAGGCCAAACACGATATTTTCACGGAGAGTGTCAGAAAACACCCATGGGTCCTGTGAGGAATATGATATGCGCCCAGTTTTAGTCATGCAACCATCCAACAATCCCAACTCTCCAAGCAGACATTGTAGCAGAGTAGACTACAGATAGAGAAAAAAGGAAAACAGAGAACATAAGAAAATAAGAAGATGATGTGTAAAAGATTATAATTTTACATTTCATTAATCTGACCTTTCCAGATCCAACTGGACCTATAACACTTAAAAGTGGTGTAGTCTGAGAAAGAAAAATGAAATATAACTGGGGAGTCATCGTTCAATTAAACAAATTATATATGCTTTAATTGAAGAGACTTCAACACTAACGTGATCCAACTTGAAGGTGATACTCTTGAGCACCAATTTTTTGTGGTTGGTCCATGAAGATGACAGACCAGTCACCTTAACTAATGACTGAAAGTTTCGATCAGAAGTGATAGTGTATGCCTGAGGTGCCACTACTGAACTACTTAATTCTCCAGCTCCATGAATGTGTGGCGATTCGGGTCTAAAATATCCAGAATAACTGACATGCAAAGGCTCTCTTTCTCTCATTGATGGAATAGAGTCATCTAATAGAAGTAATGCCTGTAAGTGTAAAGATATTGCATCATTGATTATAAAAAAAATAATGACCTAAAAGTAGACAATCTGATTTGTTGCTCAAACCAAGTACATCTTTCGAAATCACCATTAATTTAAATTACAATAACATTATTACAAAAGTAACTATGACTTACTTGTATACGAACAATAGCAACAGATGCTTCGTAAAGTCCAAAAAATGATTTGATACCAACTAAAATGCTTAATCTTAGAGCGCTATAGAGTGACAGTGTTGTGAAGACTTGCTTTGTCGTAAACTCCCCTCCCATACCAGCGAATGCAAGGAACGTCACACCCATCATTACAGTTGCTAATCCAGTTAAGTTGAAAGAAACAGGGATGATTGATATTATACCAGCATTGGTGATCTGTTTAACTTCTTGTCTATAATGAAATGTGAAGAGCATAAAATTAATTTCATTAATCATTATTCTTACCCTAATTTTCCCAGAATTATTTTAACTAGCAGATATACCAGTTGTTGGCCAGCATTCAATGTATAGGACAGATGGAACACATGGATTGTGTGTGCTGATATACTTCACTCTCGGAGTAACATGGGATGGGTCCCACCTGGTCACACCTTTTCCTTTTCCTGCATAGTGCTAAAAATGTCAAAAATGCTATACCAGCAAAACACTTGAACCAAGGGAATTAGACCATGAACCCAAATATATATATATACATATGGAATTAAAATATAATCTAGGGAATGTTTTAAGTACATGCTATAACCACACCCATTTATGTTCATGTGAGGCCAAAAAAAAGCCAAAAATGGTACTTTGGCCGATGAAACCTTGGAGTGACAGACTTAAAACATGTTATGCATACACGACTTGACTTTGGGAGTAACATGGGTGGGAACCCTCCTGGCTACACCTCTTCCCATTGATGTGTAAATCGAAAAAGTACCAAAAAAAGAACTTCTGAATAATGCTTGAACATAAGGAGTTAGATCCACAAACCACTTAAATATATATATATTTTTTTTAGTTCGTAAGTATGTATGTATGTTTGTACGTATGTACATGTGTCTAGACATCACAGCCAAACACTAGGACCAAAAAGACTGAAACTTGGCATGTGCTCTCCAGGAACCTGGGTGAGCATTATTAAATACATGCGGGCATGTTAATGAGTGTGGTTTTAATAGCCACACCCACAGGAGTTATTTTGGCTGAAAAAAGATAATCAGAACCCGATCAGGCAAAAAGTGGGTGTGAGGTCTCCAAGTACCTGGGAAAGCATTATTAACCACAGGTGGGTGTGGTTTTTCCTTAGCCACACCCACTGATTTTTTGGATTTTTTTTTTTTTTTTTGGCTATTAAAAGCTGATCCAACGACCAACCAGACTGAAATTTGAATGAGTTTCCAAGCAACTGGGTGAACCATATTAATCACGTGCTTATGTCAATGGATGTTGTCTGGTCATTGCCACACCCATAGGACATCATTATGCCTACCAAAAACTCATTTATGGACCAATCAGGCTGAATTTGGCATATGGAGTCCAAGTAATCAGGTGAGCATTATGAAAGGCATGTGTGTGTGGCAGTGGGTGAGGTGTGGTATTAGCCACACCCCCACAGATGCTGTTTTGGCTGCCAAAAGCTAATTGAAGGACCAACCAGGCCGAAATTTGAGTGGCTTCTACAATGTTCCATGTTGATATTGGCTGGAAATGGAAAAAAGATAGAAGAAAAAATATGAAAGATAAAAGATAGAAGATAGAAGAAAAAGGGAGAAGGAAAAAAAATAAAGGAAAAGATAGATGGAAAAAAATAGAAGGAAAAAAGAATAAAAAAAGATAGATGAAGAAAAGATAGATGAAGAAAAGGATAGAAGAAAAAAAGAGAATAAAAAAAAATAGAAAGAAAAATGATAGAAGGAAAAAAGAAAAAAAAATAAAAGAAAAAAAATGGAAGGAAAAAAATAGAACGAAAAAAGATAGAAAGAAAAGATAGAAAAAAAAAAAGAAAAAAAAATGAAAAAATGAAAAAAGATAGATGGCAAAAAAGCCATTTGATGGTGTCATCATCCAGGACCTGCAAACCACAGATGCAATTGGTGGCAAGTATTGGCACCTTTGTATAACACAGACTGCAGTGTGATCCTCCACGCCACACTAACAGATCGCTGAAGGGGCCAGTCCCCATTTGTGCATGGTTGAGTGGTAGTATCCAACGCCAGTGTGAAGGTTGTTTAGCCTCATCCACACTGGTCTTGGCAGAGCCAATCCCAGTTGTTGAGGTCCAGCATCAAGGATAAAAGGAGCGCAGTCAGGAGGCACTGTTGCGCCATTCTGCACTCCAAGCTTGTTCCACCCACAATGCCACATTGATGTTTTGTTCCTCGAAGGTCCGGAGAAACTGTTCTGCAGCTGGCACAAATGGGTACTGTGACATCAGTCGCCAAGGCTGCTTGGCAGCTTCTGCTAGCTTGAGGTAAAAAAGATGGCCTGGTACGAGAGTTCAGCAACTGAGAGACAGCATGGCCTGCCTTCGGCGAAGCTCAGCAGGTTGGATGCATGCAAGGATGGGAAGGTTGTCCGATGGTGTGGGATGCAGGCATCCCGTCACTGATAGGAGTGAGTCATAAATTGACATATCGATGATGTGGGTGTGTACACTGCGATATCAGACAAGTGCATATACTCAACTGAAGAGTATACAAGGGCCAAAACAGCTATTCGAAAAACAGATACCCGTCCTGATCCGACAAGCCGCCTCATAAGGGCTACGTGTGAAGTTAGCTTTCCACACAGTGACTCAATGTGTCGGTATTACATAAGTGACTGTTGGTATCTGGGTGAAGGACAAGCATTTTCTGTCAAGTGAAATGTTGAGCTTACAACCTGCCTCCCTGTTGTTCAGATGGAAGGCAGCTGACACCACTGCCAAGTCTGAAGGTATGCTGCTAGTGTCACTTGGTCTTGGCTAAGAGCCCCTTCGACAGCCTGCCAGTCTTGAACAGAATGCATAAATGCAAGATTGTCTGCATAGGCATATTTTCTCGACATTGATGTAGGCAGGTTGTAGGTGTAGATGTTATATTGAAGGGGGGCTAAGACTTATCCCTGTGAGACGCCATTTTTTAGGCGTCATAACCTGCTATGTGTTCCGCTCCCGGTGGTTCTCGATGTCCTGAGTCAGCGCAAGCATGAAGAGAGGAATTCACACAATCAGGACTTCATTTCAGAGCCAGCATGGAGTATTAATTCTGGGCTAATGGAATCTGGGCCAGGGGCTTTCCCAGGCTTCAGGTGTTGGAGAGCAGATGTGAGCTCTTCTACGGCGAAATCACCGGAGAGACTCTCACCACCTGGTGTTAAGACCCTCCAGAGGTCAGACACCTCTGAGGCAACAAGTCAAGCAGACTCATGGTCTCTCACAGGGAACATCCCGTTCCTCACAACTTGAGATGCAATGAAATTTGAGGAAACGGGACATTTACGAGGTGTGTCTCGACCTACCTGTCAGCCTATTGAAAATACTTCATGCTAAGCGGCTGGAGTGAGAAGTCAATGGAATCAATAGTTTAATTTCATCGTTCACACCTTCGCTGGTCAAGATGGGACCACAGTGCTGTGGCAGCACTATTAGATTTTTCCCTGTTGGGGGTGTCCAGGAAGGTGCAATGAAGACTCTCACTCTCCTTATCCAACACAGTATGTAGTTGATTCTGCAACCACGTGGGATAGATCTTTTGGCTGCTTTGGTAAGGGCACTGGAGATGTCCTGATTAGCCTCCTCAACGTTGGTGGTACCAAAAGATGTTAAGCTCTGCATGGCTTCGCTGATGAGGAGGCTTAGTGATTCCAATCAGCCTTGTGGAAGTTTCATTGCTTCACCGGCTTACTTGGTACTGGGGCCACGAGTTTTGGAGCAGTGATGAGCAAAGGTCAATGTTAAGACCGAGGGAAGTTATTAAGCACACATCTGTCAGGGAGCCTGTCGTCTGGTCCAGCAATCACAAAGGCCAGGTCCAAATTGGTTCCGGTGTTCCAGAGCCCGGAGGTGAAACTGACAGTATCCTTTGGGTAATGGAGCAGCATTAAGTTATTATTTGCTGCCCACTCAACCAAACACCCTCGGTTGGGTGTATTCGTTCTGTATCCCCACTGTGCATGCTGGCAATTGAAATCACCAGCATACAAACATGATGAAGGAAACACCAGAAGGGACATCGTCAAAAGGTGCAAGGATGGAGGTTTGTAGACGCTGATGATCTTTAGGCAGGCAACGTCCACACACAACCATTCAATCTCAGAATTTTTGGCTGATTGACCAGCTAGAGTCCAGGACAGGCTCTCACGAACAAACGCAGCTAGGCCATGCAAGTGCAAGGTTTGGAATTACTAGCATATTACCACAAGTGCAATGGGTCTCCTGGAGGAGGATGATGAGGGCCTTAGTTGTATGGGCCAGGCGCTCAACCACGCTTATCTTACTGGCAGTGGTCCCTACAATGTTCAGCTGGAGCACCACTGGCTGCAGATACTTTGTTAAGCGCCCTGAAAAAGGTGTTTCCCTGCTTCCAAAGAACTCCGCTGAACTCTAGACCAGATAGATGGACTCCTTTTCTTCTTTTTTTCTCTTCTCTCCTTCCTTTTCATCGTTCTTTGTTCTTCATCAACTTTTGCTTCCCCTCTCAATCAATAAGACATTGAGGATACTACGAGCCATACCACTTGAAGGTAGTCAACAAATAAATCCAGCATATATATATCTTTTCACTGTTCAGGGACTGAATATATTGAATCTGGCATATACCACTAATGAAATATTCTTGATATGACAACACTCTACACCATAAGGTGTAGCATCTCTAGATACATAAGGTGTAGTATCTCTAGATACATAATGCAAAATAACAGTTATATTTGTACTAACTTTCTCAAAAGATTTACAACTCTCTTGAACGCTTTCTCCCAGGCATACATCTTGATCACTCTTATCCCAGTAATCACTTCGTTCATAATACGGATTCGTTTATCAGTGATTTTAGCTGACTTGAGTCTGAAACAATACCATATAAATTATGAATGTAAAACAAATTAATAGCTAGAATATACATACATACCAGGGTTTCTTTCACGAGAATGAGAAAATGGATATTTAATAAATACACTATTCCTGCAGTATGGTAGATACATATGCTATTTTACAAGTGCCATTCTCAGAAATAGCATTGCGTGTCATGCAAATAAATACATTTCCTGTGGAGCTAGTAGTTCAGTGATACCATAAGTAGGCATGGTTGGTTGTATATGACATAATCATGCAAATGCCCTATTAGAATTACAATTAATTAATTTGAAATCACTTCATATTTGAATCACATTTGTAATCCAATTAACCTTAGTATGAATTGTTTTCTATTGTGTGACAGGTTTTCATTCAGAAAATTGTTCAGCGGGTGAGTGGGTACACATAGGAATGTAGATACTGAATTATATGGGTACTGTAATGCAGTGCTACCAAATATTTTGGGGCTAGAATGCCAGATGACAAGTTCATAAGTGCCAGATTAATACCAGAATTTTATGTAGACTAACCTAACTTAACCTAATCTATCAAACACCATAAATTAACGTTCTGGTGCATTTTGACACATAAAAATGAGCGGTATTTACATTAGTCCACAATTTCAAATGTTTGAAATGTCATAGCGCTGTTTATCATCAATGTGTAGCGTTTGACACATTATGTAAAGAATCTTACAAGATATTGTCATGTGATAGCAACACGTATAACCACACGCTTTGTAGCCTTTTGTTAGAATCTGTTTTGTAGCTCCCTACGAGGTAGTTACACTGATGATCTTGACGCGCAACACACCCTCCTCTCATTTTTCTCACAGACAGCTAGTATTTCAAAAATAGCTCAAAATAACGCTGTCATGCTGCTCAAATTCCATTGAATCTACCCAGCAAGGATCCTGCAGATGCTATTGCTATCTCTCTACATATCATTGTTCACTAATCAACGGCAACCCCTGCAGTGGGTGCCTTTTGGGATAATTCAGGAGCTGTCCAAGAAGTAGCTGTCAAGACACCCACAAGCCATGAATTGTGAAGCTCCTTCCTTGAGTCACAATTTATCACCAAGCTCCTCGCATTATATCTTGGCAACAAACAGTTTTGCCTCTATGTTGAAAAATTATCTTTTACAGACTTCACAGATCACAAGCCCCTTATTGGGAGAATGACAAATGCTGTTTACCACTCCCCATCACAAACAAGGCATCTCTCTTTATTGGCTAAGTTCACAAATGATGTGCAACATGTATCGGATTGAGATGATGTGGTAGCCGATGCCCTATCTAGAGTCACTAACATTGCCGCAATGCTCTCTCAAGATATTAATTATAGCCTACTGGCTGCCGACCAAGCCAGCTCGCATGAGATCTCTGCCTATTGCATAGTAATAATTAGCCTCCTGTTAGAAGATGTACACTTCCAGGACTTCACTGTGCTGTGTGATACCTACACTGGCAATGCACAGCCAATTTTGTCGGTTTGTCTGGAACAAAATGAAGACTCATTACTGCAACTAGTGCCAAACATGCTACCCCTGTCAGGCTTCCCAAAGTGCAACGATATGTCCAGGCCCCTCTACTTCCATGCCCCTCACTTGAATGGCGCTTTGGATCTCTCCACATGGACATCGTCGGTCAATTACCCAAATCTGAGTCCATGACATACCTTTTCATTATTGTCAACTGGTACACTTGATGGGTAGCAGTAATTCCCATAGCAGGATGCAATACCAAGATGTGCATCAAAGTCTTCTTGTGAAACTGGATAGCGCGCTTTGGGGTTCCTGGGGTTCCCACATCAGGCAGAGGCCCACAGTTCACCTCAGGATTGTGGTTTGAACTAAATAAACTTCTGATAATCTTGGTACACTGTTTACAATCCCCAGGTGAAAAGTCTAGTAAAGCAAATGCACCGGCAATTAAAAGCTTCCCTCAAAGCCAGCCTCAAGGGACCCAAGTGGATCAACATCATCTCACAGTCTCTGTGGATGGTGCTATACTATCAAACAATGTCCATCCGGTCTACCTCGGTGTTACGCTAGACTGTACCCTAACCGATAAAAATCATCTTGAAGCCCTCCAGCAAAAAGTCAACTACAGGAATGGACTCCTATTCTGCTTGGCTGGCTCTAGTTTGGGTACGCAGACATCAACATTGTGAACAGGTGCACTCACCCTGGTCTACAGCACCGCCAAGTATGCATCACCTGTGTGGTGCTGCAGTGCCCACACAAAAAAACTGAATGTGGCACTTAATAACACTATGCATATCATCACTAGATGCACGAGACTGACTGAGAAGACACTTCTCCTTGTGCTCTCTGGAATTGCACCTCCTGACATCAGTCACGAGTCTTGCAACTGCAACTAAGGAGAATAACCATCACCTCCTTCACCATTACTTTTCCAATGCCGCACAGGTTCAATGACTCAGATCACATCGACCCTTCTCTCGTCATGTGGCACACTTGCTTAAGGATGACTTCAGCCCAGAGTTGGCAAGGGATGATCATGTTAGCACAATGCTTCATCCTGGTGCTGATTTACCACGAATGCAGTGGGTGTGGCTGAACCAACTACACTCTGACACCGCACATGTTGTTGAGACTCTTCAGCGCTGTGTGCTTTGGAATAAAATGAGAAAAAAGTAGTTATTCACTAATCAAACCAAAGCTATGGATGTATTTGAAAAAAGTTGCTGTTTTTTTAAGAAAATTATTTTAAAATTAAAATGAAAAATAAACAAAAAAAAAAAGATAAAAAATATCTATAAATATGTATATTTAGGGAGAGAATGAAATAGCCTCTCCATATTTGAAGTCTTTCACTAATTCTAAATTGTTTTGTACAAGAGGCAGATGAAACCTAGGAACAATAGTGTACAACCACAAATTCATAAATTCAAATCAAACGAACCAACCATTTACGCTTTTCATGCAGTACAGTGATTGGTGATCAAATTTAATTAGTAGAAACTCAGCTAAATTTTGATTTATAAAAATTATATCAATAACATGTGATAGCTCATTTGGCTTTAAACATAGTTAAAACAGTAATATCAACACCTGGTATTGAAATTAATTTTAAAAGTCTATAAAAATACCACTGTTTAAATTAATTGTAATTAAAGTACCTCTGTTTTTCATAAACTTTCCCAGAGATTAACTGCAGAAGAGCAACCATAAATATCAAAGAAGAGAAAATAAACGCACTCCATCCTACTTCAAGGTAGACAAGATATGTAGTGACCACTAGATGGAGAGGAGCAATCCAAATAGGTTGCACATATGTAAAAGCCTGTATATTAATATAAGAAGGAAAAGAAAACAGTCAAAAGTAAGATATAATGTGATACATTGAAACAAAAACAAGTTATAAACTGATTTTGTTGTTAATATTTATGAAGGAGAAACCCTGGAATTTCCTCCCCCCCCCCCCCCCCCACTATCACCACCTGAAGTAAGATGTCATGTAGGATGTAACAGCAGCTTATGAAATATATAGCACACAAAGTAGCTATAGACAAGTGTCTCCACAAAACCCACCAGAATCCATATTAGAGTACATAGTTTATAAACTTATACTTCAGAGGCAAGCCTCCAGACTCCCCTAGGACATGTTACCCATGAAAATACTCTGTGGCATTAACTTACCCCCACGAGGAATAAATCTCCATATTTTACCCTGGTATATTACTTTGATTTTGTACATTAAGTACATGGCTGGCTATTGGGACTATATACACCTTGCAAATGGTTCTCAAAAAGTTATCCCATTATTACTCTATTTTATATCCCTATTCATGTTGAAGTGACCACAAACCACTAATTAAAAAAATACATGAATTAATTACTTTCCCAAGAGATAAAGAAAAAAAAAGAAAAAGGGGGAAAGGAGGGAGGCAGTAAATAAGTAAGATTGGGAGGGAGACGGAAGGAGAAATAAGGGAGAATCATAGAATCAACAAAATTTCCATACCATGTCAAATCGATGGACATCATTGGAGGCAAGGTTTATGATATGGCCAACTGAAATATTTCTTACTGTCACCTGACTCAGAGTCAATACCTAAAGAGAGATTTTATTACCAACAAATTAAAAAAATATTCAAGGTATACATGGCTGCATATAAAGTTAAAGGCAAGAAAATTTGTGGAACCAACATTCAATCTGATGACATGAAAATATCGCTATACCTCTTTATTCTCTTTTTTTATTAACAAGCAAGGTTACATTTCATGAGCTCAAAAGAGAGGAGAGAAAGAAAATTATAGACCTGAAACACTTATTAATAATGCAGAAACGCCTAAGTTACTCCTAAAAAGATCAATGAAATCTGTAGACAGCCATTGAGGACACTCTTTTTTTTTCCTAATGGGATCTACCACTAACAGAAAAGTAACATAACTGTAATACATTCCCTTCCCAAATATACCACTACTTATTTAAAGAAACAGAGGCCCTTGCAGCTTCGCTTGCAATAATTAAAGCACCAACAGAACTATTTCAGTTATTACCATACTAATCAAGCCACTGGTTATCCAATAAAAAGAACTTTTGTAGCTGTGCTAGCAATATTTATCCTATAAATAATCAAGCCACATGTTGTCCAAGTAATTGGGGGGGGGGGGGGGGGCAACACATGGACACAGACATAGGTTGAGATATAGCCTTGATGGCTGTAAAACTTTATCCTAAATTAGTGTGGGGTTACAGCAAAACCCCAATGTTAAAAATTCTAGAATTATAAACTGACCCATTAAGCAAACAGTGAAATAGAACAATATTAAGAAGAATAGGAATCAATTTTCTTCACTTTTTGTGAATGACTACATTCCTTAATTGCAGCTGCTGCATTGTTCTCTCTCCCACTAAAACAATCCTCTGTGAATGAAGGATGGAAAGGACAGCTGCAGCAATTACAGTTTTGGGATGTGGGTATTCTCAGGTAAGGAAAATTATTAACATGTCAGTATTTGTAAATTTACTTGGCTTAAGAATCCGAAATTTTTTTATTCAAAAAAAAAAAAAAAAAAAAAAAAAAAAAAAAAAAAAAAAAAAAATGTATATATATATATATATATATATATTTATTTATTTAAGCTGTATTATTTGTTGTTTTTTTGTAGAAAACTCACCACAGTAATCTGGTTAGCTGCATACTCAACCTGAATTCTTGCTCAAAGTACTCCAGTTTAGCCATGCTCCTAATGAAATTTCTTCTTTTCCTTTTTTTTTCTTCCTAACTGTCATTTTAAAAATAAGATTATTACAGTGTTTACCCTGTACTGATTCAAACTAAATTTGCAAAACAGAAAACAGAAAAAAAAAATCACTGATTTTCCTTTTTAACTCTTTTTTTGACATTTTAGGAAACTATTTTATACTATAAACCATCTCTAGAATATAAGAATTTAAATACTATCAGTTTTATATAAATTGGAGCTGTGTAACAGGAGATACATGTGAACAAACAAACAAACATCCAAACTTAAGAGCTATATATATATATATACTATTGCTCATTTTTGTGGCTTAATCCCAATTTTTTCAGGTCAATATGACACTAGACCCAGAAAAAATCCTAGAGGTGCTTGGGGTTGTTTTAGCACCCCTAAATTTCTGGAACCACCAAAGGAATGCAAAATATCTAATTAAAGCTGATTTTTTCATTATTCCATTTAGTTGATCATACAACTAAAGTCTTAGATGAAAATGAATGAGTTCATCAGCTGTGGCTTCTTACATTTCCATAGACTAAAGCACAATTAATATCTGCATGGGATATAAATAAAAGTGAACATCGTGTCATGTTGCCCACAGAGTTGCTGGAAAATACCGCCACCATCACTATTTGCTGTTAACATTGTTCAAATGAAACTGTTCCAAAAAATTGTAGTGATATATGGCTTGCTTAGAACTTAGGGCATCACCAAGTTCAGGGACCAATTGTGTTAATAATTTCGAGGATAATTTAACTGCTAATACCACAACTATCACACACATGTTTTAGTATAGGCCCTTAGCAATCCAAACTAGTCATTAAACTTATTTTCTACTTTATTTTTGGTTACAGCTATATTTAAGCCCATATCCCAGGAGCTATTGAAGTAACTTACTTACATAGATTTAATAGGTGTGACACTGAAAGCAGATCTCACAAACTACTATTTAGCTATCATTTAATATTACTACTTATGTTGTACCTTATTATAAATGGCTGAGGTCATCATTATTCTCGACAACATTCCCAACACATCACCAGCGAGATAAGCATGGGCATGCACACATGCTATCATAAAGCCCAGGGATATAATTCCTAAAAATTAGTCAATAATAATACATAACATTAATAATCGATGAAATATATATTTTAACAGCATCATGTAATCATGTAAATATATCACATCACTAAACTTTGTCAAAACATATTTTGATTCAAAGATATACTCAGATTTCAATAGTGGTAAAAATTTATGTAATATATGCATTTATATAATACATAAAATATAACACTGAACTACATGCAAGCCATATACTTAAGTTAGCGAGAATAAAAAAATTCGCTATATTTGTACCAAAATACTCGTCTTAAAGCACACTGCTAGTAGCTGTGAGGAAATGTCACTCAAGCACCAAGCCCTAGCCCTAGTAAATCCTGGTGGTTACCTGTCACAGCTACTGCCCCAAGATGGTGATGACAAGATAAATAAATCTGCTAATAAACATGCTAGTGATACTAGGGGAAAACCCAAACTACGGGCGGTTTTTGTCGGTCAGCCTTCAGCATGCTGTAGTTACAACTTATTCTATTTGCATAATTTTTTGGATATATATAAAGTGTGTTTCTGCATCATAATATCTGAAAATGTCACCTGCTCCATAAAGGTAGGCATTTCTTGTCTCAACATCATCTCTCTGTTCACTGGGAAGACTAAAGTATCGAGTGAGTTGTCCTAATATCAAGGACTGTCCGATTAAGAGAACTACCTACACAAAACATATAGAATTATACATATTTATATGGAAATAATTATCAATGTAAAAAATATATTGAAAATAAACAACAGGTACACTCCAAGTAGTAATTGCCACATTCTTTGTTTTCAGGGATAAAGACTTCTAACAAAGCACCGGGAAAGAATTTAGACATAAGAATATATTGTTATATCATACACATGCACATTATTGGCAAAACTTGCATATCTTTACTATAATGGAGCTAACGTGTTGTATATATGTGTATTTATGTGCAAACTCCTCCCAGAGGAAAGGCCCTAGGCCACCAAATTTTTGTGGTGGATCTTAGAATCCAGGGGTTATCGCTATTTCTTTGTTTTAAATTGGCCCTCCTTGGTCTATTAGTGCTGGTTTTTTGAAATGCAGTTTGCTTCCACAAACTTCATGAGCAATAATGATGTGCACTTAAAACACCATACTGTGCCAGCCTCAGCCTCTTTGCGATGCTTCTACACTGCACAGACACAGTTCCAACCTTCAAATGTGCTTCTTCTTCTTTCGTTTGCTATCAGCATTCCATTGTCATATCACAAGCTCAGTTGAGGAAAGCCATGCCAGCATTTGATCATCTAGGGTAGCTAAACCGGCTTCGCCATTGGGTGGTCGATGCTTCGTACATGACTCAGTGATGTGGTCAACTGTCTGTTCAGGGTGACCGCAGTCACAGGCAGCCGAGTCCCTGAGTCCCCATCCTTTCATGGTCGCGGTGAAGTGGCCGACATCTGTCCTGAGACGGTTGAGCATTGTCCACTGCCGGCGCGGAAGGTCTATGCCCAGTAGCTCTTCCGGCTCTTCCACAAATCTATGCAGCCTGGATTGATCAGCTGCCTGCCATTCCTCCGTCCAGTGGCGCTTGAGCCAGAGTCATTTGGAGACGTCATTGGGTGTTGAATGCAGGAGCTGGTGGGCGTGCTTCGCAAATGGGCATCGTGACTTCAGGCGGGCATGTGGCAGGATCTCTGTGGCGGTCTTGTGGAGAAGGTGGTCCTCGTCGTTGGTGGCTTTTCGGGACAGAGTGAGGACAGCTGCTTCATGGCGCAGCGTTGGTGGTGCGATGCCGGCAAAAATCGGGAGTTGGTTGACCGGAGTGGCATGCAGGCAACTGGAGACTGTCCGTAAGGCAGTGCTGAGTGTCATGTCCAGCTCCTTGGTGTGGGAGCTCCTGCACCAGACTGGGGAGCAGTACTCGGCGGCGGAGAAAACCAGTGCTGGGGTGGAGGTGTGCAGAGTCCTGGTCAAGGCGCCCCAGGTAGTACCAGATAAGCGACGTATTAGGGCGACGCGGGCCGATGTCTTGGCAGACAAGTTTTCCAGGTGTTGACGGAATGTCAGCATGCGGTCATCGGGGCGGCCTGAAACTGGAGTCTGTTATTATCGACTGTGATGTGGAGCTCGTGGCTTGCCTCTTGGTTGTTTAGGTGGAATGCGGAGGACATGGTCTTGGCCACGGAGAGCTTCAGACACCAGTTTGTCAGGTAGCTTGACAGGATGTTCATATCGGCCGTTAGCCCCGATTCGATGGTTTCCCAGTTCTTGTTGGACAGAAGGATGGCGATGTCATCAGTGTATCCATATTTCTTGGACAGCGTGTCTAGGAGGTCGTGGAAATAGATGTTAAACAACATTGGGGCGAATATGGAGCCTTTGGGGAGACCAATCTTGAGACATCGAAGCCTGCTATGTTGGCCGTCACTGGTGTGGAGAGTGAAGCTGCAGTTGGTTAGCATCTCCATAATAAAGCCCACCATGTGCCGGTCCGGGATCATCTGCAGGAGCTTCAAATGGAGTCCCCGGAGCCAGACGGTATCGTACGCCGCAGTGAGATCGAGGAGAACGATGCCCGCCTTCTCACCTCGTTGGAAAGAATCCTCAATATCTTGGGTGAGGAGGGTTACCTGGTCCACGGTGGACTTCCCACAGCGGAAGCCTGCTTGCTCTTTCGGTAGTTTTGGGTCGATCACTGGTTCGAGACGTGCATGGAGGAGACGTTCCAAAATCTTGTATGGCACGCAGAGTAGGGTGATGGGACGGTATCCCTTTGGGTCCTCCAGCAGCTTGTTGGGCTTCAGGAGAGCGATGACCTTGGCTCGTCGCCATATCTTCGGGAGCTTGGACGTGAAAAAGTAGAGGGAGAAAAACGATCGAAGCCACTCTGTGGCCTTACTACACTGGTGCAGAATGAACTCCGGGTGGATGTTGTCAATCCCAGCTGCTTTGTTTGGCTTCAGGTGTTTGATAGCCAATTTCATCTCGTCCTTGATGAACTCTCCTGAGAGGTTGGCGTCGACGCTGGGCGCCCTGCGTAGGTCATTCAATTCACCGATGGTCTTCCTGGTGAACTCCTTGTCGGTGTTGAGGAACCTCCTGTTGCTGATCAGCTGCGCTGCGACGGAGTCAGCAGTGATGGGGCACGGTTTTGGTTTTGTTGTCTGGCCGGTCAGCTTATTATGGTTTGCCACACTCATTGGCTGGAGTGGGTGAAGTTGATTGATTCAACTGTTTCAGTCCACCTCTCTCTCCGTTTGGTGTTGAGCCATGTGTAATGAGTTCTGTGGCAGCTCTGGCCCTCTCGGCGTTGGTTTTGGCCTCGTTGTGGGCATGCAGGAGTTCCTCGCACTCTTTGTCCCAGCAGGGAACGTAGTTCTTTCGGACTCCCCGTGGGATGTGTTTCTTGGCAGTGTTGGTCAACATCGTGCAGTAGGCCACGTAGGAATCATTGATGTTGGATGCAGAAGGCACTGGCAGGGATTTGGCTGTGGTGTTGGTGCTGTTCGCGAATTTCAACCAGTTAGCCTTGCGAAAGTTCCACCTCCGGACAGGTTTCCTCTCCGTCGACTGGACAAGCGATGGTGTTGTGATCAGTGACGGGCAATGTTGGGAGTAAGGGAACCTGTCCAGGACGTGCCGTACTGGGAGTGGCTCTTGCCCGATGACTTGGGCGAAGGCCAGGTCTGGGTTGGTTTCGGTGTTCCAGCGCCCGGAGATGAACAAGTGGGGCATCTGCCATGGATGCCCAGTCTGCCAGGTACGCGCCATCTGGGTTGGTGGTCTTGTAGCCCCAGTCAGTGTTCTAGAGGTTGAAGTCGCCAGCGTACACAGCTGGAGCTGGGGCGTCCGGCAGCGAGCCTGGTTGTAGTTTGTTCGGTGGTGGCTTGTAGACATTCACGACAGTTGTCTCCTGTACTTTTGTGGCAGTTCACTCAACCATGGCGTTGGGGGCGCACTGACCAGCTGGTGACCAGGGTACGTCATATCTGATGAAGGTTGTTAGGCCGTGGTGCCTGCTCTTAGTTTGGCCAGCTAGCGTGTACCCGTGGAGCTTCAGGATAGTGTCATTCTCCTTGTGAGTCTCCTGCAGGAGCTCGATGGTTGCCTTGTTGTTTGTGGCAAGCTGTTTCAGGATGTCAAGCTTGGCGGTGGTAAGGCCTTCGACATTGAGCTGTATGATGGTGAGGCTTTCAGCAGATGGGTCCGCCCGTCCTGAGAAGGACGTGTGCTGCCTCAGCCGTTGGGGTCGCTGAGAGCGGTGTGAAGTCATTAGTTTCACCGTTGTTAGCGGATACTTGTAGAGGAGGCCGCGGAGAGGCTTACTTCATCTCCTTCTTCAAATGTGCTCATCGCAGATGTAATGTAAAATATCAACCCTTTTTTAATTGTGCAACTGTAGCTGCTAACCATGGCATTTTGACAATGACACAAGAACTTGATTAAATATGTAGTTTATTATCTCTCATAAATTGACTAGTAGAGTTAAGGACATGGTTAATGTCATTTTAGAAATTCACAACACGACCTGATCAACAATAGCTGAGATCAAAAAAAAAAATGCAGTTCATTAAAAAATATGGGTGTGGAGTCATGCACGACAGTGAAAATATGAGTGCATGTACAACTTCTTGTGGGATTCCATCCTAGATGCCTTCAAGTTTGGTTGTAATATTAAGAGGTGCTTCTTGCAAATTTAGTGTCAAATAAAATAAAAAAATATCTGTATTTCTCTATCATAGCATGCAATACTGCAATCCTCATTACTTTCACAAAATTTTGTATCATCTTTCGTCTATTTCAAATACACAGCTTTAATTTTGGAATGTTTGTCGTTGTATGGAATGTAAACCACATCTGGGTTGCCAGGAAATGCATTACCATTACTTTTCTCAGTGTTTGGACAGAGATGTGACACAGGCACATACTTTTCACAAGCAGTGCAGACTGGATAAAATTGGACAAAATATTTAGGCTGTATATGAAAAGAAAAGAAAGCAAGGACTAACATATAATATCTATCTTTCATTATTAATAATGTTAGAACTCACTGCCATAGAACATGCTGGTGTACACTACCCCACTTGTCCTCCTTAGCAAAGTAATACTAACCTCAGAAACTGCCCATGCTCCATGTATTATAAATCTCCACCAGAAACTCCTCAATATGACCATCCATAACCTTGGAGTTTGTCCTTGAGCTTTCCTAGATAATTCTTGCCCCCAATACCTGTTAGAGTACAATAAAGTGTCAACATAGCATATCACCTAAAATGAATAACCCAACATTAGTACCCAACAAACTTTCTGTGCAACTTCTCAGAGTCTGCTTCACTTGGGTGGGCAAACAAGTCAGACTGTTTCAATTCATGACTAAATCCATGACGAAGGAGTCCTCCAACCCAGCTGCAAAGAGTTAACAAGTAGCCAAAATATGCTCCATATTATATGATCATTGATAACAGAACACTGCATGTTACTAATTCATTTATATTAGCTAGCAGAAAACTCGCCCTATGGGCGGATTTTAAGTCAGCCATCTGCAATAACAACATTGCTTTATGTAACACTATCAACATGTACCCCCACCTGCAATAACAAAACATTGCTTAATGTAACACTATCAACATATACCTGCCAGCATTGCCTGGGATATAATGATTTAACAACATGCAAAGGTGTAGCTTAGTGTTACTCAACCCATTTCCCTACAACATTCAAGCTGTGTTTGCATGCTTCTAGGTCCTTACAGCCATGAACTTTGACCTTCATGGCCATCTATAAGTACTATAAATAATTTGCATCATTTGTGGCATTTTTTCTATTTTCCTCTTTTTTTTTCCTTTCTTACTGATGATGCAGAACATTAAGTGCTGTGGTTGGCTAAAGGCCCACGCTCGATAAACTACAATTTCAAAATGCCGCCGAAGAGGAGGCAAGCGAATGGTACAGGAAGATCAACTGCTAAAGGGAAGAGGCAATCCATTCAGAATGGAGTGAAGAGAATGGGAGAAAAACAAGCAAACAAACAAACAAAGCTCATGAACGTACCAGCCACACTTGACCAGGGTCTGTCTAGCACAGGGCAGACTGTTATTGTGCAGGAGTTGCAGTATTTCTTTCTTTATTCATCCATCTTATTGGTCAAAACCTATTACATGCCAAGTTTCAGAGAAATCCACCCACAGGTTTGACCAGAATGATGGTACAAACATACAGACAGACAAACAGACACACAGACATATCTCCTATATATATATAAGGAGATTCTGTCTGTCTGTCTGTCTGTCTGTCTGTCTGTCTGTCTGTCTGTCTGTCTGTCTGTCTGTCGGTCTGTCGGTCTGTCTGTCTGTCTGTCTGTCTGTCTGTCTGTCTGTCTGTCTGTCTGTCTGTCTGTCTGTCCGTCCGTCCATCCGTCCGTCCGTCTGTCTGTACGTTTGTACCATCATTCTGGCCAAACCAGGTGGATTTCTTTGAAACTTGGCATAATGATAAGTTTTGACCCAACTTAGAACATGGGCTAAAAAATCTGGAAAATGGTTACAATGGTAGTGAGAAAAAGCCAAAAATGGTATTTTTGCCAGAAAACTCTTGGAGCTACAGATCTAAAACTTGGTATGCATATATGACTCCACTCTGGGAGTAATATGTGGTGGGTCCCACATGGCCACACCTCTTCCTTTCCCGATGCAAGGCTAAAAAAATGTCAAAAATGGTATTTCAGCAACAAAAAAACCTTGGGAGTTAAATCCATGAACCCATCTATATTTGGAATCCATATAATCTGTGGAATATTTTATGTACCATGTATAAGACCACACCCTTTACTGTTTATGTCAGGCTAAAAAGTAGCCAAAAATGGTACTTGGACCAGACAAGTCCTTGGAGGAACAAGACTTAATATATGGTATGATAAACAATTTGACGTTTGGAGAGACATGGGCGGAATCACTCCTGGCTATACCTTTTCCATTGGTGTGTAAAGCGAAGTGTCAAAAAAAGATATTCTGATAACGCTTGGACCGAAGGAGTTACGAACTTATTTTAATATATCTTTTGTTTTGTGAGCATGTGTGTTTAGGTATCACAGCTAAATACTGGGAGTAAAAAGGTTGAAACTCGGTATGTACCCTCCAAGAACCCAGGAGAGCATTTTTAAACATTTGTGGGCATGGTAATGGATGCAGTTTTGTCATAGTCACATCCATGGATTCATTTATGGACTAATCAGGCTGATATTGGACATATGGAGTAGTCCAAGTATCCCGGTGAGCATTATTAACTACGATTAGGTGTGGCAATGTGTGTAGCTTGATATTAGCCACACCCAGATGAAGTAGTTATGGCTGCCTAAAGCTAATTAAAGGGTTGACCATGCCAAACTTTGAGTGGCTTCTATAATATTTAATGTTGAAATTGGCTGGGCAACGCCGGGTATATGCTGCTAGTATATAATATATGTATATATAAAAGGAGATGTCTGTATATCTGTCTGTGTGTCTGTCTGTCTGTCTGTATGTTTGTACCATCATTAGGATCAAACCTGTGGATGGATTGCTCTGAAACTTGGCATGACAATAGACTATGACCCAACTTAAAACATGGGCTAAAAATTTTGGAAAATGGTTACCATGGTAATGAGAAAAAGCCAAAAATGGTATTTTTGCCAGAAAAACTCTAGGACTAACAGATCTAAAACTTGGTACGCATATATAACTTCAATTTGGGATTAACCCGGGCTGGGTCCCACTTGGCCACACCTCTTCCTTTTCCTGAGTAAGGCCCAAAAAAATGCCAAAAATGGTATTTCAGCAACAAAAAAAACCCTGGGGAGTTAGCCCATGAACCCATATATATTTGGAATCGATATAATCTTTGAAATGTTTTTAGTACATGTATAAGACCACACCCTTTACTGTTTTAATGTCAAGCTAAAAAGAAGCCATAAAATAGTACTTTGACTAGACAAACCCTTGGAAGAACAAGACTTAATATATGGTATGGATAAACAACTTGACGTTTGGAGTGGCACGGGCAGAATCCCTCCTGGCTACACCTCTTTCCATTGGTGTATAAAGTGAAATAGTGCCAAAAAATGGTATTCTGAATAACGCTTGGACCGAAGGAGTTAGATCTATGAACACACTTTAATATATATTTTGGTTCATATGTGTGTGTAGGCATCACAGCTAACCACCGGGACCAAAATGGCTGAAATTCGGCATGTACTCTCCAAGAACCCAGGTGAGCATTATTAAACACATGTGGGCATGGTAATGGGTGTAGATTTGTTATAGCCACACCCACACTCATTTATGGACTAATCAGGCTGAAATCGGACATATGAAGTCCAAGTATCCTGGTGAGCATTATAACTATGATTAGGTGTGGCAATGTGTGTGGTTTAGTATTAGCCACACCCACAGGATATTGTTATGGCTACCTAAAGCTAATTAAATGGCAAACCATGCCGAAGTTTGAATGACTTCTATAATGTTTCATGCTGAAATTGGCCGGGCAACGCCGGGTATATGCTGCTAGTATATATATCCTATATATATATATAAGGAGATGTCTGTATGTCTGTCTGTCTGTCTGTTTGTCTGTCTGTCTGTCTGTCCGTCTGTATGTTTGTACCATCATTCTGGCCAAACCTGTGGGTGGTTTTCTCTGAAACTTGGCATGATGATAGGTTTTGACCCAACTTAAAACATGGGCTAAAAATTTTGGAAAATTGTTACCATGTTAATGAAAAAGCCAAAAACGGTATTTTTGCCAGAAAAACCCTTGGAGCTACAGATTTAAAACTTGGTATGCTTATACAACTCCACTCTAGGAGTAACATGGGCTGGGTCCCACCTGACCACCCTTCTTCCTTTCTTGTGTAAGGCTAAAAATGCCAAAAATGGTATTTGAGCAAGAACACTTGAACCTAAGGAATTAGGCCCATGAACCCATATATATTTGGAACCAATAAAATCTGGGGATGTTTTAAGTGCATGTACATGACTACACCCATTTCTGTTTTCATGTCAGGCCAAAAATGGTACTTTGGCCAGCAAACCCTTGGAGCGACGGAGTTAATACATGATATAAATACACAACTTGAATGTGGGAGTAACATGAGTGGAATCCCTCCTGGCTACACTTCTTTCCCCATTGGTGTGTAAAGTGAAAAATTACAAAAATAAAACTTCTGGATAACATTTGGACCAAAGGGGTTTGATCTACGAACACATTTACTATATATATTTTGGTTCGTAACTATGTGTGTCTAGGCATCAGAGCTAACGCTTGGACTAAAAAGGCCGAAATTTGGCATGTGCTCTCCAAGAACCTGGGTGAGCATTATTAAACACATGTGGGCATGGTAATGGGTGTGGTTTAGCCATAACCACACACACAGGAAGTTATTTTGTTTGAAAAGTTAATCAGAGACCAATCAGGCAAAAATTTGGGTGTAGTCTCCAAGTACCAGGGAAAGCATTATTAACCAGATATGGGTGTGGTCTGCTCTGAGGCACACCCACTCGAAGTTGTTTTGGCTATTAAAAGTTAATCAAGCGACCAACCAGACTGAAATTTGGAATGAAATTTCCAAACAACTGTATGAGCATTACTAATCACATGTGCGTGTGTCAATGGGTGTGTTTTTGTCATTACCGCATGCACGCACACACACACACACACACACACACACACACACACACACACACACACACACACACACACACACACACACACACACACACACACACACACACACACACACACACACACACACACACACACACACACACACACACACACACACACACACACACACACACACACACAAGCCTAAGGCTCTTCTAAGGCTATACAGATATGATGATAAAATTAGCAGACGTGGCCCATGAGGGCCAAGTTTGTTTTTTTTTTTTAATAATTTGAAAAAGGTTTTTTTTTTTCATTTAAATAAGAAATAAAAAGATGAAACAAAATTAAGAGAAAAATTCAAAGAAAAACAAAAAAAAAGTGGTGCCCATGATTAGGAATAGTGACCTTAATATGTCTACTCCTAGTCTCACTTGCCAGACCCTTTACCTACCCCACGCTGCAGGAGGGGTCTGTTTGCAGTGCAGCAGCGATCTTGTTACAGTGAAATGTAATTACTTCATTTTAAAACCCACAAAAATCACTGTCATATTTCAATTGAAGTTAGCTCACACAGAGAACAAAATTGGCATGTTTTATTTAATCATTGCGTGATGATTCATTAAATAAACCACACTCCAAAAGAAAAGTACACTAAATACTACCAGTCACATTCCTGGTGCATTCACTGAGATCAGTGCTGGACTGAAACCAGACCCTTCCTACAGTTCCCACTTCTTTAAACTTGGGCATCATGCCAGATTAAAAAAACACACAAACATGAGAGTTAACTGAATACAGAGTGGTGCAAGCAATCACCCTGTGTTAATTTGACCAAAGACCACCATTTCAATAGGAAGCTATATAGACTCTGGGATGTCAGAAATTTAATTACAAGCAGGCAATCAGTACCAGAAAAGAAGTCTGGATATGACGTTGTACTTGGCCTTAGACCGAGGATCGGTACCACCATCTGGAGGTGGTCCAACCTGGCGCCCCAGAGTTGTACCCTCCAAGTCGAAAGCCTCTCGCTCTTTACGGTACCGATCCATCCCTGAACAAGTTTAGTGGTTAATTATTCAGTGTTCGCAAAGAAATGATCCCCCATTTCTTCCAAATCTACCTCCACCTTTGAACTTAACCATTGTTGGCTCTACCTTGTCTGTATTTCTGAATATGTGTCAGACCCAACTTGACAGTGGTACGGTAGTACCTCTTCTGAGAGAAAATAGTCTCCTAAACGTTGTGGTCTTCCGGTGTGTGGTCATATTAAAGCATGAAGTCAGAACTGAAGAACAAGTCAGGCGTATTTCCGTGGCTTTAAAAGTGGTTGACGCAGAAGTTGATCAAATGCTCAGGTTAGGGGTTGTGGGTCCAAGCTGGAGCCGGTCTTTGGAGGTTTTGTGTTGATTTCAGGAAATAAAATTCTGTAACTCATTGTGATGCATTCTCTCTACCAAGGATTGATTCCACATTGGATGTACTTAGAGGTTCAACACTTTCCACTATGTTAGATCTAGCCTTGGGGTACTGGCAGATGGAAGTTGAGGAAAAAAACAAGGGAAAAAACAGCATTCTCAACCCTGAAGGATAATTTTGAGTTTAACTAGGTCATTTTTTTTGACAAATGCACCAGCAACTTCCAGCGTTTTATGGAATGTATTTTAATGGAATTTATATTAACAGGAATTAAGGAGGATGAGTGTTTCATCTACACATCATTATGTTCAGTCAGAGCTTTGAGGAGCAATTGCAGAGATTTGCTCAAAAGAAAGTTCTATACTTGGGACATGTCTCAGCTGAAGGTGTGCGAACAGATCCGGAAAAGACAAAGGCTGTTTCAGAGTATGCAGTTCCAAAGGATGTTAAGCAGTTGTGGCTATTTCTTGGACTCGCTATTCACTATGGCTGATTCATCAAGGACTTCTCTGAAATTGCTGGTCTTCTGTACAAATTAACAAGGAAGATGTCTGCTACATTTTTTTCCTACTAACAATTGTCAAGGAGCTTTTAAAAATCTAAAAGCAAAATTGGTCACCCCACCAATTTTGACATATCCAGATTTCACCCTCCCATTTATACTTCATACAGATGCGTCATTCCAAGCTATCGGAGCTGTTCTTAGTCAGGATAGGGATGGAAAGAAATGTGTGGTTTCTTTTTGGAGAGGGCGTCTGGACAAGTCTGAAAGAACTTATTCGACCATTGAATGAGAAACTTTGGCAACCATCGCATCATTGAAAGAATTCTACCCATTCGTCTATGGTTTTCCGTGTGAAATTGTGAATGATAATAACCCACTAACATCTCTAAAAGGTTTAAAGGATGCTGGTGAACAGTTGATCCGGTGAATGTTATTCCTTCAAAAGTTTGATCTACAATTAGTTTAAAAGCCAGGAAAGCAGCACATGAATGCTGATGCTTTATCAAGAATTCCCATTAATGTTGGGGCTGTCCAAGTTCAAGAATCACTCACTAGCAATCTCCCCACTATCACTCTCCAAATGCAAGCCCAAAACCCTGTTTGTAACAGTAATCACACTGTTGAAGGACAATGAAGCATTGCATGTTACTGCAATAGCCCCTGGTCTTAAGAGATCCTTTCTCAAAGATAGCATTTTGTGAAAGGAGTATGTGCACTTGTCATCAAACACAAAACAATTCAGCTTGTGTTGCCATCAGATTTGTGAGAGGTGATCCTGAAACATCTGCATAGTCAAGCAGGTCATCTTGGTTTACACAAGACTATAGAAAGAGTAAAAGTAAGATACTACTAGCTGCGATATGAGAGTGAAATAGAGAAATGGATCGATGAATGCGATGAATGCCAGTGACACAACCCTCCTCCAAGGAAACCACCAGCTCCATTGTGAACAATAACAGCACGCTACCCTTTTGAAACATTTGCTTGGGACATAATGGGGCAACTCCCTGTGTTTGTAAGAGAGCACCAATACATTCTAGTTAAAACTGATGTCTTCGCTAAGTGGGTTGAGGCTTTTCCTCTTCATGATACTGTCTCCACCATGCTTGCAGAACTCCTGGTTGATGAGGTAGTATTTCATTGTGAAGTCCTCAAATCATTCACAGTAACCAAGGAGCTAATCTCTGTAACAATGTTATACAAATCATAGGTGTAGGAACTGAGGGGGTGGGGACTGGACTGAAGCCCCACCCCCTAAAGTTTTCTCCTAAAAATAACTTGCTATAACCTATCATTTCTTTATCCACCCTACTACAGCAACAAACAGGCGATTAGCAATGATGGAATTGTCTGGAAAATATTATTTCTAAAGAATAAGTTGCTACTATCTTCCTTTTATTCATGTAAATACAGCAAACCTCTGCTACTTTAAAGTGAAGAGGTTTAAATACTTTTAACTTATTGTAACAACAACCAAAAAATAGCATAAATAGTCTGGCAGGGGAAAATTTTTCATACATTTTCATCTGGGTCTTTTAAGTGTCAGCTAGCAAAGTAAGAGTAGCCAACACTGACAGCTCTGGAAGTGGCTACCCAGTGATGTTTTTATACTTTCATCCCCATGAAGGGGATGCAGGTGTGGAAATCCATTGTTCTGGTAGTAAAAATCAAAAAAAAAAAGTAAGATTATCTTGGAACTGAAGGGGAGAAAGAGGGTTTTAGTGGCTAGTTGACCAGTTAGTGACTACTCAGAATGTTGCTAATGTGGGTGAGGAAAGGAAACTATTGTAATAGTAATTGCTCTAAGCCAGATAGCCTGAGTCCCAATCAGCCCACATCATGTACTATTATTCTCATGAATATCAGAAAGTGTTATGGGGGAGTAACATTTCAACAGGCACATTCAGTGAGTGCAACCTGGTTTACTCTGGATATTGTCAGGGCTAACATCTTTGTAAGAGTCTTATGCTTCTATTATGAAACTCCCCAATGCTATAGCTAGTTATAAATTTGGAGAAACATCTCATAGATGCTGTGAATAAATCTCACAATTAAATCTCAGATAATATACATAGGTTTTAATGGACAAGGAGACACTTAAATGTCCACTTCAGGATGTTAGCAGATTTGATCAAACAATATGGTCAGAAGGTTGAGATTCCTATCAAAAGAATCACTGGCATTCATACCATCTATGACGCCATGAATAGCATGCCTATAGCCATAGAATCATTGCCTGAAATTCATAGCATGTGTTTGCTATTTCTAACCATTCCTGTCACCAATTCAACATTAGGGAAAACATTCTCGGCATTACAGAGGGAAAAAATATATACTTCTCTCTCTTTCATAACACAAGAAAAGCTGAACCAACCTCTCCTGTACTAACATAATGCAATGAGCCATGGATTTTTCTCAAATTGCTGTTGTTTTATAAATGCAAATAAATGGAAATGATTTATTTATTTAAGGGTATAATTTTAAACACTTAACTACTATAAATATGAAAGGATTAAATTATTCATTTATATCAAACCATTATATATATTTATATAAATGATTTAAGTCAATGTCTGAATTGTAACTATCACTAAACAGAGATGTTCATCACAGAGGATGTCCCACAGTTATGAAGATGAATGAACTTAAACCAAAGTATGATCTCCTAATTCCCCTCTAAAGTCCTTATACTTATAATTGGGAAACTTTGTGTAACTTGCTCCAAGCAGCTCTCCAGATTTCTATCTCTTTTTTATATACAAACCTGAATTATTTATTTAATTTTTTGTGCATGTAGTAATTTGCAATGGAATGAATACACAAAACTGGGTATATTTGTAGTAAGGATGTTATCCCCCCCCCCCCCCCCCCCCTCCCCCCC
>OZ017786.1:10640111-10684860 GCA_963969325.1 Lycopodina hypogea
AAATGGACAAGTTGAGAGATTGAACAAGACAATTGAAGCAATGTTGTCAAAAGTTGTGAAAGATGGTCAGAGATAGGGATCATCATTTGCAAATGCGCTTTTGGCATACAGGACGACCATCCACGAAAGCACAGATTTTTCTCCATACCACTGGGATTTTGGTCACTATCCAACCCTTCCAGTTGATACCGGTTTAGGAAACATTTTAGAAAAGTACTCTTCATATTCTGTATTTGTGCAAGAAGAACATGCTCAGCTGCACTTGGCATATAACACTGCAAAGAAGAGATTGAATGTTGCTCATAAAGAAGCACTATGATTGAAATGCTACAGGAGGGAAGTTAAGAATAAGTGATGTGTTTGGCTGTGCAACCCAGCCATCAGACATGGCAGAACAAAAAAGTATTCTACTCTATGAACGGTTCTGATACAATTGTGGATAAAACTAGTCCAGTTAACTATCAGACATAATTGATTGGAGGAACTCATAATTTATTGTCCATCATAATTGGCTCAAACTTTGTTACAGCCCACCCAGGCCAAACCATCAAACACAGATTGTGAGGTCGCAATCAAGGCCTTATGGTAATATGCAAATCTCAACAGTTCATGAGAGTGCATCTCTGCCAGCAAGTTCCCCAAATAATATCACCATTCTACTTGTCATTGTACAGTGACATCATCACGAGCATGCCCCCTGTAGGATATACTAGTTTCAATGATATTGGATGCTCTACAACACACATCACATCTGCTCCAGTTTCTCAGCATCCTCAACCTAAGAACACCCACTACTCCCTCATAGTGATTTTGTACCTCACCAATTTTGAAACTTAACCTCTGCATGCTTGCAAAAATATCCTTGGTGTTGGGCGTGTCTAACCTGATGAGAGTGTTTCATTTAGTATGGTGCTTTGGTGGTAGGGTGGGTACATGTAAACATGCATGCATATGTACAAACAATTTTTGTCATACATGCCCAAAAGAAGAGGTGTGACCAGGAGAGACCCAGCCCATTTCGTTTGCAGAGTCATAAATGTGTGTATGCCAAGTTTAAGTCTCTTGGTCCAAGCGTTAAGTACTATTTTTGGCATTTTTAGCATCACATGCCCATAGGAAGAACTGTGACCAGATGACCAATTAGATTGAAATATATCCTTGATATGGGATGAGTCTACCATGGAGAGCATATTTTATTTGGTATAGTGGTTTGGCAGGAAGTAGACGAACATAAACATAGATATGTCACCAAGTTTCAGGTCTGTAGGTCCTAGGATTTATTTGGCCATAAGTACCATGTTTGGCTTTTTTTGACAATAATTCTTATTTCTTTTAAATAACTAATTGTCAAGATAATATTACAATTAACAGAATGAGTAGTCTTAAAATTATGCTAATTACAATATAGTGTATCCCCAAATAAATAAGCTATTCCTTTTATATATATATATCATGTTGACACATTCAGGCATTGTCAGAATTAATTTGTGCTATGTGTGTGAACTAATGATGATTTACTGCTAAACTCAACTTTAAACCCACACTAATCATGTAATTTTGCTTTATATGAATGAGCTATTAGTCAATTTTATGGCTTAAAAAGGTCGATTTAGCAAAATGTGAATTAAAAAACAATTAATTGCTAATTATGGGAGTTGCCCAATGTGTGGTCATGTCCTCTCAATGGATAATCTTTGTAGATGTCCCTGGTAGTCCTAATCAGCCATAAAATGTATTTATACCTCACTTCTGGGTATACCTCTCAGATTCAATGAATTAAAAGGAGTGTGGCCTTACCGAAGTACTGAAGACGTTCCCTTGGCAACATTGATTCCAAATATACATGGGATTGTGGTCTAACTTGCAAGCTCTAGGTGCCAGAGGATGACACACAGAGACCAGAGACTGCTATACACGGAATCCCATTTTGCTAGGTTTTGGATCCTGAAATCCAAATTTTTGAAAATCAGTTTGGCTAAAAACCATCCTTGGTGTAGGGCATGTCAATCCTGAAAAGTGGGTTTTATTTAGTATGGTGCTTTAGTGATAAAATGGATACACAAGTATGTATACATATACACTTACTTTTTTAGCCTGACATCCCAGGAGTAAGCGGTGTGCCCAAGGAACCCTGCCCATGTTGCTTACAGAATCATATGTTATATGCTAAATTTAGGATTCTAGGTCTAAGCATTTATTAGAAGTGCCACTTTTGCCTCACATACCCACGGGAAAAGGTGTAGCTAAGTGACTCAAACATTTTAGGGCTAAAATCTATACTTAACGTAAGATGTACCCACCCTGAAGAACAAATTTTATTTGGCACAGTGGCTTGGCAGGAAGTTCCCACACATAAATATAGAGACATTTAAGCTATTTTTAGCCTGACACTCCAAATTGAAGAGGTGTGGTCAGGTGGAACCCAGCCCATTCACTCCCAGAGTCATGCTGTGTGTGTGCCAAGTTTAGGATCCTAGGTCCAAATGTTTTTGGAAGTACCTTTTTTGGGAATTCTTAGCCTCATTCACCTAGAGGAAGATGGTTGGCGGTTTTAGCTCGAAGGGTTTGCTTGGCCTGCCATGGACACAGGGAGGGATGTGGTCATATAGAGACATACTTAAAACATTCCCCTGGCGACACCAATTCCAAATATATATGGGTTGATGGGTCTAACTCAACCGTTCAAGCATGAATCGAGAACACACAGACAGGCAGACAAACTTGATCTTTATAGTGTAAATCTTTAGATATTCAACTCTATTTCGATTGTCCAAGTGTCTGATTTAAGTATATCTCAAAACAGTCAAGCTACCTCCCAAGCAAGTTATGGCATGATGATGAGAGTGTGGAGGATCCACATCATGTGGTACTGTTCCATATTTCAAGCAAATATAAAAGAAGCCATATTCTGATTAGACAGCCTGGATGACAGAGCTTGATTCTTTGTTGCTGGTGAATGTTCCTTTTCAACTGATAATAGATACTTTTTGAGAGATTTTTTCTGTTATCTTTTCCCTTCTACATTCTTCCTCACAATATCTATGCCATCCAATTAAGTTGTCTATGTAGAGCAGTGATGCCACCAGGTTTGGATAATATTTAGAAGAGGTGTTGACAGGAAAACTACTGCATAAATGATGGCTGATCATGCCAGTAAAGTCCAGGGCTTGAGTCTTGTTAGTTGGCAAGGTAAAAAAAGATGGAGGAAGACCAAATGGCAGAAATAATTAATTAAAAATGTCTCTAAAGGATCCAAAATTTCTGGTATTATTTGGCGATAAAAGTAAAGCGGATATTAGAATTCTTTTGATCTGTCGTGTCAAAAGTGATCTGATCATCTGAATGCTCAACGGTTATAAATTTCCTGTGAACTGAGTTACGCTACATGACGGAGATCACATTACCTGTTTAATTGAAGCTACGCATGGGCGATAAAGCTCCTGGAACTCTTAATTGCCTTGATTAACAAGTCCAGTACCTCCCTTTTAACACCGGCCAAATAAACAGTGGTCATTCTGGTGTTGTATTTTTGTTGCTGTAGCTACGAACACTTCTCTCCGAATTATTGAGTGTCTTTGAGGCTACCCCAACCAACAGCTAAATCACGTGAAATGGGAGGCTCAGACCTAGGAAAGTGTGCGAATATCGCCAGAGTAGTGCTGTTCCTGATCAATATTGTCTTCACCGTAAGTTTTTTTAACCCTTTTTGTTAAGTTTGGGCAGCTCAAAATTGGACTTCTTCAGTAGGTGGTGTGATAGGATTGGTGCTGTCAGCTCAATTTATTGGCTCTCACCTGGCTCATAAGAGAAACCAAACTTTGGCTGATCTAGTTTAGCACCATGGTGGTATCATGTAGAGATTGTTACAAAGTTCTAGGTAAATTTACTTTATCTATGCCTTACCCAAAATCATATCTCACCTTTGCTGATGTATCCAGGCTGCTGACTGGGGTGTAATCTGACTTGGGTTGCATGGCTATGCCATACTAGAAGCATATTAAGCAGTGGATGATTCCTCCCAGTTGAATATTTGCTCAATTGCCCAATGCTGCCAAATTTGGTATTGTTAAAATCAGTATTTTTCTAGCGGAAAGATTATCCTGGTAAATCTTCTTGTCTTCAGTACAAATTCTAAGTTTAAAAACTGCCTCCACCTCTTGACAATCTCCTCCTGTGCATCTTCAAAGCAAATATCCTGCATTCACCGAAGTATGACCAGACCAGACACATGTAGTGGTAATTTCCAACAACTGAATATACATGGAAACAGTTGTCAACACTAGTTTCTGAGCATCCTTTAGTGCAGCAGGAGTGCAGTGATAGAGGTGTTCTGTGGTTTAACCTGCTTTGATCAACCAAGTAAATGAGACTAAAATTTCTCATTCATCATACCAGTTTGTCTCGTTGGTGTGTGTAGCTATCTTTCTTGTTGGTGGTACTGAGTGATGTCTGTAAATAAATACACCTGCTGCAGAGTGTATTAACAGACTGCACCATGTGCTATGCAGAAAAGTTTGGATCAATTGAAACTTTTATACTAATTCCATATTTATGCTGGATCTGTTTTGACCCCCAAAAATTTTTTTTTTCAAAAGGGCCATGGGAATGATTTATATCCACTAATTTCACTTCTTTTTTTTTTTTACTTTTTTTTAAATTTTTTAAAAGATAATTTTACTTTTGGAATGTGAAAGAGGGGGGGGGGGGGGGCCAATGGGTGCAGTCAGTCCTGACGTGCTTTCTCAGCATTGTATTTGTATTGTCCACAAATATCACTAACTGCAGTATTTCAAAGAGCAACTTGGATAATTTTGTGCCTAACAATATCATTAGTGACAGTTTTGGGATAACTTTGGAGTTCCAACTTCCAGTTTTTCTGGAGGTTTTCTGAAATCTATCAAAAGGCATTGAATTCAAGTGGCCATAACCCAATCATCCCTCCCCCACCAATCATTTCCCTTGTGCCAAGGTTGATAAAAATTTTCCTTTTATGGACATGGACAATTTTTCCATTATTGTATTTCCTTTCATCACTTCCAATGTACTGTCTGACACATTCGTTAACAAGTTGGTAGTGTGAGGTGTGATAATACCAATTGAGGTCATCCTTTTCATACTTGTTTACAAACATTGCCTGTCGTTTGACCCGATTGTGAAAATGGCTGGAAGTGCCTACACTGATGCATCACAACTATACACACTTAATTATTAATGTTTCACTTTAACACTGTGAAACCCATAAAACTTCCAGTCGCCGTCATGTATGTGTGTGTGTACATGTGTATTGGTATGTCCTTAATTTCAGTATCATTGATTAAAATAATGATATCAGGAACAAAAAAATTAAAAAAGGTTGGAAGGGCATATGGATTTTAATGCAAGAGCATAATCTGTGACATTAAAAATAGTAGAAGTTTGGCGCAAGTGGTGACTATTTTTAATTATTTTATACTTGTGTAGCTAAAATGTTAACATTAGGACTGATAAAACAGGAGATGGAGAATGGCTATTCTTCTGTTGATTCTCCCTTCAAAGACATTAATAATCTTGTGGCTGGAATGATCTGGTCTGCAGCAACAAGTCATGCAGATTTTTCTATTTAAACCTTTTCTCTTCATAATTGCGACCCATCAAATATTTGGCATGCTCCATCCTTTCCTTGAATTCAGCTTTCTCTTTTTTTGTCCCTCCACTCTAAATACAGATCTTTGGTGTGATAATTCTTGCCGTAGGGATATGGGCGATCACGCAGAACCGGGACTTTACCTTCTTGACAGGGAATGCCATAATTGGTGGAGCTGCACTTCTCATTGTGTGTGGCATTGTCACCATCATCATCAGCGTGCTTGGCATCATTGGCGCCATCTTCAAGCTCCGCCCAATTCTTGTTACCGTAAGTTCAACTGATAATGATGGATATTGATCAAACACATTATGTGCCTTGCAAGGATTAATTCTTATTCCCTACAAAACTTGCACTTGTTCTACAGGTGTGAGTACCACTCTTACAGTTTGGGTGTGACACTTAGCAACTGTATTGGTGTGTTGTAGAGGTGTGCATTGTTGTTAAATGTGTCAGATTGAGTTTGCTTGTGCAGCCACAGTAGTGATCATTCCGTGTGATGTTTGATATTGATATAAGGTCAGCCAGAGAATGTAAACTAACAAGTATCTAATTAATCGTGTTTCATAACATCGCAAGTGATTCAGCTGTACTCATTGACCTATTTATAGACTAAACATCTATTATCGAGTAAGACATGGATTTACTCACATCACATTGACTTAAGAATTCACTGTGCTGCTATGGATCAGAAATCAGACTACATATGTCTTGCATCAATCATGACTCAGACCTTTAGTGACTTCCCAAGTGAAATTCGATAGATGGCATGATTGTTGTTGTGTTGTTTTTGCTGCCAATATGTTTGAGAGTACCCCAAATACCAACAACTGCTGGAAGCCACAATGTCCTGTGTTGACACGTTGTATGCATGTATAGTGGAATGGACACTAGTTCTCTTGCATTCTGGGCTCCTGGCTGAAAGCACCAAGACACAAAAATATTCAATACCACTAATTCTACTAGGGAAGCTTTTTTTACATGTAACCACTGCTGCAGTGGCTGCAACCCAGCAGCTGCCCAACATGCTTTACTGTATCATGTACTCTTCCAGTTGTGCCCCCCTCTTTCATGCTGTACACACCATCTATCACACACACACACACACACACACACACACACACACACACACACACACACACACACACACACACACACACACACACACACACACACACACACACACACGCTACACGAAATTTAATTCCCATTCCAATAATTCCTGCCAGAGTGAAATTGGTAGATGTTGGTTCCAATTTCACTCGTGTCACATAACTAATAATATTTTCACCTAATAAGAGGTAGCCCAGGCAACCTCCCAATCACTGTAATCATGGTTGCATAGACAACGGCTTCTAATTGAACATACCACATGCCCAAAATAGAGCACATGTTGTGCTACTCTCTAATTGTGCCAACTCATTAATACTGCAAATATTTCGATGGTGTGGGTGTTGTGGTTAGCCTTACTAACTCAGAGGTGTGCCTCTAAGTTCTTTCATTGTGTGCCTGCCAAATTGTTGATAGGCTTTATCTTTTATGGTTGTAAGCCATACTTTGGCACCTTGCTGGTGTAAAAGGACACTATGGCAATAAAAATGTATTTTAAGAATTCAATCCAGGAAAATATGAAGTAATGTTTTGAAGGGAAAACAATTATGTTATCCAAGCAACTACAAATAGACTGACATATTTTTTAGTATGAATGAATAGAACATAATTGGATGGTGTTTGTTGAACTCAGTCATTGGAAATATACTAAAACATAGCACAAGGTAATGAATTAATATAAAATGTAACAGAATGAGATTATTAAGAAGTTTTAATACACCAACCAACTAGTATAGTTAACTCTATTTTTGTGTTTATTTTAGCATTCAGAGTCATCAGGTTTTTATATAGTGCTGGCTATCTTGCAGGCTATAGGCCCATTGTTTGGTGCTCTGAATGCAGTGGTATTGTATTGAATGTTTGCATTTGTGGCATGTTTCTGTCTCTCTCCTTCCCTCCCTTCTCACCCTCCCTCCCTCCCTTCTCACCCTCCCTCCCTCCCTTCTCACCCTCCCTCCCTCCCTTCTCACCCTCCCTCCCTCCCTTCTCTCCCTCCCTCCCTCCCTTCTCACCCTCCCTCCCTCCCTTCTCACCCTCCCTCCCTTCTCACCCTCCCTCCCTCCCTCCCTTCTCACCCTCCCTCCCTCCCTTCTCACCCTCCCTCCCTCCCTTCTCACCCTCCCTCCCTCCCTTCTCACCCTCCCTCCCTCCCTTCTCACCCTCCCTCCCTTCTCACCCTCCCTCCCTCCCTTCTCACCCTCCCTCCCTCCCTTCTCACCCTCCCTCCCTCCCTTCTCACCCTCCCTCCCTTCTCACCCTCCCTCCCTCCCTTCTCACCCTCCCTCCCTCCCTTCTCACCCTCCCTCCCTTCTCACCCTCCCTCCTTCAGTATGCAGCAATCATCTTTATCATCGTAGTTCTGGAGGTGGTGGCCGCCATTGTGGTTTTTGTGTTCAGTGATGCGTTTGTAAGTGGTAGAGTTGTAATATGCATTTAGCATCAGCAAAAACTTGTTGTGATTTGTTTGTGCACGCACACACGCACACTTACGACTAACAACATTTTGTTTTGATTGGTTGTACACACCTAGCTACAAACAACATTTTGTGATCTCTTGCACATAATAAAGATCCACCAAAAAAAAAATTTTTTTTCCTTCATATGTCTGTACACACTTACCACATCAAACAACAATTCATTATGATTGGTTTGTACAAACTTAGCATCCTGCAACACTTTCTTGTATTTTGCTTAACAGTCAATTAACATCTGTTAATAGTTACAGTGTCATACAACATTTTATTACATTAGAAATACACTTTAACTCTAAGTGTGCTTGTTATTGTTTTCTAGCTGCTGTTGATAAGTAACTATTGTTGTTAATATTGTCAAGATTAACACCACAGCTTCTCATAATTGAGAGAGGACTTTATTAAATACTAAATACGAGTATTTCACATGTATTCTTCCTTCACATCTCTTACGCAATCGCAGCAAGATGAGGTTGAGGAGCGTGTGTTGGAGGCCATCGGCAATTACAGAACTTCTCAGGACATGCCTGGTTTTAATGAAGACATTAACGACGCTATAGATACCTTTCAGACAGTGGTAAGACATCACAAGACTATCACCTAACTAGATACTGGGACTGGCTGGGTTAAATCATTTAGTACAGCTTGTCCCCATAGCCAGTTTCAACCTGCCTCAACCCAGTGTGACATTGATTCGAGTGTGTCCCCACAGAGCATTTGTCAACCTACTGCAGCTTGCCACAAAGCAATGTGTGATATGAAGAAGTGTAATATATTGACAATTATGTATCTTTTTATAGTTTGATTGTTGTGGTTGGAATAACGCCAGTGATTGGATCAATGAGAACCCAGGGGTTGTCATGGAAACAGGTAACCCTCCATCTTGCGAAAATTGTACTTTAGCAGGCGATTCTGACTGTACCCGCTTTGAAAATACCACCGTAGTACCCCCCATTATCTTCATGACCACTGGCCAGGTTAGCCAACATGCTCATTCCTACTGCTAGCACACTGCACCCTCCTTGAAGTGCACTTTGACAAATTTTAACATAAAAATAGAATTAAATATAACATTACCAGTACACTATCGAATCGTTTTGCTCTCATCCTGCTATAACTTATCAGGAGTTGAGATTAATCCAATTATTGTTCTCATTTGTTCAATTTAATGTGTTAATTAAAAAGTTATGTCTGATGTCTTCGACTACTATAAGTATGTTTCTATGCCTTACTGTGTTGACTAACTGAATGCAAGCTCATGCATAACGTTGCATGAGCTATCCATGATATCACGCAGCTAGCTTTCTCACATCCTGGTTGCAAATAACTCAAAGCAAATATGGTTCCTTCTACAAATAAATACTAACACAAATCCATTTTTAAATATGAACTAGAAAAGATTAATTGTTTGAATATTGAGGTGTAAGTTGACAACAAAAGTCCTTGTGTGGTGTGTGAAGGATACCGTACAAGTGATTGTCACATAACTCTGAGTGGTGCTTGTCTGTCATGATTCTTGTACCCTGTCAACATGTGACTGACTGACTGTTTGACATGACCTTTGTCTGGCTTCAGTGTCACTTAAAAAATGTCTTTGATCAAGCTTCTGCATTACTTCAGAGGAGATGATAGTAAGTGGACACGGATTATACTTCCCACCTGCATTCTTCTTGCTAGTCTGTGTACAGCATTAAATTATTTCATTGAATGGCCCCATACTGTCCATTGGTGAAGCTAAATTCATAGAATTATGAATATATTATGTTTATGTGTTTGTCTCAAAATATTGATTCTGCTCTAATAACTGCTCAAATACTAGTGGAAGTTGCTGTAATGTTTCACTGCCACCATTAAAATTTGACTGTGAAGCCTTGCAACCCAATTAGCAAGACTATTAGGTCTTAATTAGGGCACTTAAAACTTCTTTTGTTGTTAAACAGAATCACACCTGTAGTGTAATTACAAAGGAACCATTTTACATCGGTTAAACATTAAAAGGCAGCAGCATCTCTACGTTGTCCAGCAAAAACATACAACACTTACGTTTATTTGTGCAACTACAAAAGAGGGAACAACATTGAGTCCTTATACATACCACATAATTCCCACATCCCACCAACAAAAAAAAAAAAAAAAAAAAAAAAAAAAAAAAAATTCATGTTGCACATAGAGCCCACAGGTATGAGTATGTCACAGGTAAGCTTTATGTAAGAGTTTCCAGATTTTAACAGCATGGCCTACCTTCATAAGCATATTTTATTGAACAGGACTTATCAAGTAAAAGTTTTTGATAGCATTAGCTTTCCAACAATGACATAGGGGGGAAAAATAGAGTAATGGCACCAGGGTCTCTTACATTGTCGAACCCTGTACAACCCACACCTTGAAATGCCTCTGTTGTATGGTTGACAGGCTTCCTACTTCAAGGCATGGGTGATATCTCACAGTGGATAGGAGCTAGCGTACCACACTCCTTCATGTTTCAAGCTAGCAAGATCAATGGGAATAGAGACAGTGGGGTATCATTTCAGTAACACTAGGCCACCTTCTAAATCATTTAATTAGGAATAGCAATGAAATATAATTGACGAAAAGTTACAGTTATAAATTGTTAATTCCGCTAGTACCTTCATTTGACAGCATTGTTTTCTGTTTTTGCAATTTATTATAGGGTTGCAATGATGCCTCCGAAGGCAGTCTGAGGGTATTGGCCTATTCTGTCGGAGGCCTGGGAATAGCCTTTGGCATTGTGGAGGTATGTGCTAAAGTCAGTCATTTAATCATTTGTGGATGAGGGGGAGGGGGGGACTACTTCAGATGACTATTGCTTGTGTTTCCAATTCTATACATTATTAACGATGCCCTAATTCTTTCTCAATCTCTCCCCCACCCCTTCCTTCCTTCCTTCCTCCCACTTACCTATAGATATTTGGCATCATCTTGGCTCTCCTCCTGTGCTGCTGCATCACTACTGCCAGGAAGGAGGCTGTGGTGTGAAGACCACTCCCACTATCTATATTTACACATGCTGTAGTGATACAACAACAGATATACATGCGCTACTGAGTTTAATTGACTTTATTAAGAATGGATGCAACTAGATTTAGTATTAATGGTATTCATTGTAGGAGAGAAAAAGTGATTGCAAACTTCAGAAACACTCTATTTTGCATAATGTGCATGTATGGTTATATTATAATGCTGATATGTTAACATTAAGTATATATACTTTGAATGAATTTACAAAAATTGTTTATTGTAATGGATACCCAAATATATGTATCTATGTATAGTTGTATTCTCTGTCGTCTGTGCACCCCCCCCCCCCCCCCTCCAGCACCTACAGTTTGCAAGATAAACCCACAAACCCATATGTGGAATCAGCATGGCCAGTGGAAGGTTTAGATACCTCTACTTGGCCACACCTCTTCATGTATGTGTGTCAGAGGGGGGGGGGGAAACAAAATGGTACTTATGGCTTGACAAACCCTTCGACCTGCAGACCTGAAACTTGGCATGCATGCACAACTTGACTCGGGGAGAAACATGGGCTGAGTCCCACCTGACCACACCTCTTCCTCTGGGTGTGCCAAGCTAAATATGTGTGTGTATGTTGGGTAGTGAGTTCAAACACCAGCACTGACAGGAAATTTTCCTGCCCTTCAACATCTTCCCACACCAATCCACCCAGCTGTGATGGGGAACTGCAAGTTTCTGGGGTACAAATTCAGTGGCCATAGCTTTCCAATCAGTTAAGGGTTCATGTGGGACTTTGGACTGTCACAGCACCTGCTTGGTGCACGGGCACCCTGACTATGTCTGGTGCACACAGCAGCTACAGAATTTGCTCCATTTTTTAGCAGCTACAGAATATACTCCATTCTTGGCAGCTAAAGAATTTGCTCCTTTTTTTGGCAATGATGCATGCTTGCGTATTGGGCTAAAATCAGTTTGTAAAGATGTGTTTGTGTGTATCCACATTCCTGCCAAAATACCACACTAATATTACCCACTATTCAGGATAGATGCATCTAACTCCAGAGTTGTTTTCTAGGCCCCAATAATGACCACATGTCCACACCCCTTCCACTCAGCATGAGGCCAATAATGGTATTGATGACTAACCTGGACCTCAAGACCTATATAACTTGACTTGCAATACATGAATTGGGGAGCAGTATGGGCTGAATCCTACGTAACCATATGTTCTTGGAATGTGTCAGGCAAACAATGCCGAAAATTGTGCTTAAAGCCACACCACTTACCAACCAAATCACTGTACCATATAAAAATCACTTCTCAGGGTAGACATGCTAATTTTACATAAAGGGTGGTTTTTTTCTCAATTTTTGTGTCATATATTCACACCTATCTTGTGTACATGTGACAGTCTTAATTGAGTGCATTTAATCCAATATAGAATTTCCTTATAATATCATGACATACTTTATTATGTGTTATTATTACCCCGTGTCCCTGAATTAGAACGTTTGTCCCTGATTTTTTCCCCTCTCTTTGTCCCTAAAATTAGTACCTCTGTCCCTAATTTTCTCCCCATTAGTCCCTGAAATCTGATAATTTAAGTTGGCACCTATGCAACAAAAAAAATTGCACCCCCCCCCCCCCCCCCCCCTTCCCCCCCAAAAAAGAGAAGACGCAATCTATTTACATAAACTTTGGGTGTGGGATGGTTATTATATAATTACATTTTTGTATTCCCATATATTTTTCTCTTTGTGCATAACCATTGGGATTGAGAGAAATGTTTAGCCAATTGGGGTGAAATTTTGCATGAGGAAAAGGAAAAAAAAGGGGGGATGGAGGAAAAAGAGAGAAAAACATTCACAATTGGGTATAAACCACTGCCTTTTTATTGGAAAAGAAGGATGGAAAAAAAAAAAAAAAAAGAGGAAAAAAAATCAACCGAAAAAAACAAAAAAAAACTGACTTTCCACTGGAAAGAAAAGGGAAAAGATGAAGATAAAGAAAGAAATATATAATGAAAAAAATAAAAGGAAAAAATATTGAAGGAATGAATATATAAAGGGGGAAATATAAAAGAAAAAGGGAAAAAGGGAAAAAGGGAAAAAGGGGTAGGAAAGATAGAAGGGAAAAAAGATAGAAGATACATAAAGTAGAAGGAAAAAGAATTCAAAGAAAATGAAGATAAAAGGGGGGAAAAAAGATGCATAAAAGATTCAAATTAAAAAATAGAAGGAAAAAGATAGAAGGTTAAAACATAAAAAGAAAAAGATTGAATAAAAATAAGATAGGAGGGGGAAAAGATGGAAGAAAAATATATATTTTTTATTTGGTGATGTTTTCACCAAAATAGATTTACTGTATGCCACATAGCCACAGCATGATAACTACCAGCTTTATTCAAATCACTGTTATTTTTGTGACATTATTTCTTCTGTCATTTACATTATTAACAACATTTTAGGTGAAAAAAAAAGGATACATAATATTTATACGAAATTCCCAATTTTGTAAATTATGACGGTTTATATGTAGACTACACCAGTCACCACATATGGAAGAAATAGGACAATTAATCTAATAAGAATTTCTGATAAAGATAATTGAAGCAGTGATACACCAGTAACTAGATCTGCTAAATTAATATTTTTTTAATTACAAAGTATTTGTCTGTGCATGCAGTCATGTTGGCGATATCATCATTTTGAAGCTTAACAGCTGTTCATTGTAAGAGGTTATTTTATCTATTACAATCACTCCTAACAGGTTACACACACCAAAAAAAACTTATTTGGTGATAATCTTAGATACATAATCAAAACATTAAATTACTGGGAAGCATTTTTCCAGCCAACATTTTGCAAATGATTTTTTCTCCTTCTTTTTCCCCCTATTGTCAGGTGGTGGTGACCTTCAATTCATACATTCATTTGTTCTCTGTTAGTTTGCATTAGATGGACCTGGATTACTACTAATTAATTGCATATATTAGGTGTAAGATTTATAACTCTATCTCACTTATTTTTGATCTTCTATTCCTTTCCATAATTGTAGTGTGTGAGACTTTTAGAAAAATGATCTTCTGTTGTTTCATTGTTGTGTCAATGACAAACTAATTTAGATTTAATGTGGTACATATCAGATAATAAAAAAAGTCAAGTCCTAGCACTAACACAATTTTTGAGTGCCATCCAACAAAGGATTTAAAAAAAAAAATAAAAAAAAAAAAAAAAAAAAAAAAAAAATGAAGAAAATGCTGTTAAGGTTCTTATCTTTACTGCAATATTGGATGAGCAACAGCAACTCAGATATGTATGCTTCAAAAGTGCAAATTATATCTACCAATGCTTCGTGAACCAAGTTGGAGCTAAATTTAGTCATCCCTTTCAGCTAACACACTTCCCACTGTACAAAAGCACTGGATTTGTAGGGTTAAATTCTCCCCATAGCACGTTACTAATATCTATGCTAATTCACAGCTTCAATCACTGTCAAGACACATAGGTCCCTCCCAAGTATGGTTGACCTTAACAGTGGAGTGACAGAAAGCAAATGATTCAATATAGCTGGCATCATCTTCTTGTTGGTTTTCAATTCATCATTCTTATGTGACTTTAAATGGACATGCTGCTGAAACTATGATCTCTGAGTAACATTGAAAGATTTCTCATACTACTTGCAGTAGCAGATCATAGCCAAACTCTCTGTTCTCTGTTTAATTCTCTGAGCCACTTCGCTTTTGACCAGAAACAGCCATATTTCAGTGGAGGAAGAAAGAAAAAGAAATATCAACAAAGAAAAGGCTAACTTAAAAAAATATTGGTTGTGCTCCAGGGTCTACTGATGCTGCTTGAAAAGAAATAAACAAATTTAGCTGCACTCTGTAAAAAAAATCCACTTTTGTTGTTGTGTATCTCATTTTTTCATCTAAAAATGTATTGGTTTTTGTCTAAAAAAATAGGCTTTTTTATGTGATTTTCATCAAAAACAGTGTTATATGTGCATCATTTTAGGTTTAAAAAAAAAACTATTAAGTCTTCTTCTTATCATGTCCATTGTCCATACGTAAGCTATATACCATGCTTCAGCCAAAGCTGAACACAGTTCTTAGCACATTCACTGCATTCTGCAAGGTCCTCAGCTTTGCATTCATGCTCCAATAGAGGACATCTCAGGAGGTGTTCCATAAATTGTGGCTCAGTGCCACACTCACAGGTGACATCATCATTGTTAAGGAAGCCCAACTTCTTTAGGGATAATTTGCATCAGGCTAGTTCCTGTCCTCAGTCTGTTAAGGCACTTCCATTCTGCCCAGCTTCTGCCCAGCTTGAATCAGCACCAGGTGGAAGTTCTTCCTGGCACATCTGAACATTGATGATCTTGGTGGGAGCTTGTCCAGCCTCCCAGTCCAATAGCAGATCTGATACCTTCAGCTACAGCACCTGGGTTGACTTTAGGTAGTCACCTAGAAACCCCAGCTCTGCTGATGAGGTAAAAGATAGCATTTTCAAGGAAAGGAAACCTCAGCAATCACTCTAAGTAGGGAGAGAAATGGTTCCCCAATAAATGTTAGCAGTGAATGGTTAGAAAGTAAAATTTATTTTTAATTCTAGCTAAACTTTTGAAAACTTAATGGTTCAGCCCTAGCACCCTGAAATTTGTTCAAAGCTTACCCTTCCGCTACTTTGTAGATCTACTACTGAAATTACTTCTGGTAATTATTCCAGTAATTATTTCACAGTAATTATTCCAGGGTAACTCCCGTGCTGGTGAAATAGCTGTCTTCACAGTTCCTCCTTTACTTTCCAGGTTATGTCACGAAGCCATTTTTTAATCTTTTTTTTTTTCTATACTTCGTTGTAAAAAGTTAAAACTGTGGTGTATGGTATCGACCCTTTACCATGAATTCACTGGCTGGACAGACGCAGAAATACACGCGTGAAAATGATCAGGTATTTTAACCCGAGTCAAAAAATTGCTCATTTATTGTTGGTGTGCGTTCTTAATTTCGCAGCTGCTGTAATTTTTGCCCGTGGTGATAGTACAAATCGACGCTTTCTTCCCGGTGTAGGTCAAGAACTCTGGGGTAAAGCTTTCCCCCTCCCTTTTATTTTTTATTGGAGCAGTTGGTTTGCTGGTGGATGCAATGGCTGAAACGAAGGAATGTATGAAGTGCTGCTTGCACTTTTGGAGATTGACCTTCATCATCCTCAATTCCATTTTCTTTGTAAGTGGAAGCACCCTCTTGCTGGCCATATACGTTGCCTAACATTAATGATTAGCACCGAATGAAGCTCCATATTGTGGTCATACCCTAACTCCAGCTGTGTGGTCACTATCTGTATCTTGGTTCTGGTCACCATTATGGAATGAGCCTATGTATTTGCCTTTCTGTTGTTTTGGGAACTAAGCAACCCTATCTATGCTATAATTGGCCATATTTTTGTAATGATATGTTGTTTGTGTGTTTCATGAGCAGGTAACTAGGACAATAGTTTGGAAATATCCCAGTGCAAGAGCTAGGGCTGAGTACAGGCTTTGGGTTTGTGTTTTAATTTACTACAGTCTCTGAAATCATCAGTGACTTAGCCATATATATTTCAATGAGTAAACCAGCCCAGCCTCCATTTTTAATGTACAAGCCATTGAATGTTTTTTAAAACTCTGGTTACTAAACTGATTTGCACACTTGTGCATTACCTCTATCCATATTGTATGTATTAGAGAAGACCAGTTTGTAAAAGCTATACAACAATACCAGCTTACACATGGAATGTGTATTAAAGAACAGCCTGCACTAGCATCAAATTGGCTTCATGGCTCTCAGTGTCTGCTCACCCACGTGCAAGGCAGGCTCTACATTAGACTTTAAATTCTATGCTTGCCAATAATATAGCAGAGAGATGTAGAAAGATAGGTTGTACTGACCCTCCCCCCCCTACTTTCATTATTATTAAGAGAAATAAAAATGTTCTGTGTGTGTGTGTTCATTAGTAAACAAATTTGAATACTGTGTTGAGGTGAGGAAGAAGCCCCAGTGAGACAATTACTGTATTTCTATTTAACTGGAGGGTTTGCAACTTTACTTTATTAAAGGTGATGCAACATTACAAGTTGGATCATTGTTGGGGTCTATTCCAGCTCAAGACATACCACAATGCTTAAAAGCAATGTTCAATGTTAGCACTCCTAAACCATTGTTTAGGGCAAGGTCATGTGCAAGGTATTATCTAGCTGATCTGCAACTAATTTCCATGCCCTTTACACTGTAGCAATACAATCAACCCACATGCAACAAAATGCCACCATCTTCATGGGCTAGCATCTCTATTGCATGCACACACTGTCATAAAACATGTGTCAATGGCCAAATGAAGCACCAGCTGCTGTGTGTGTTGTGGTGACCATGAAGGGAAACTGAAGCATGTGTTGGCCTGGTGGCAGCAATGGAAAAAAGAATTCCTCTACTTTGCACGCATCATGGCTTCTTCTGGTTATTTATGATGTTTCTAATTTCATTCAGCCCATTAGCACCTCTCAAACAGTGTATTTAATCTCTTTCTTTTCCACTGCTAAGTTATTGAGGTGCCGGTATTTGCTATGTTCCCTCTGGCATGTTTTCGCCAAACCTTCAACATGTCCATGCGTTAATCATTATCAACGTTGCGTTGCAAGTGGAATATTTCATGTGTTGTGATCACTTTTTTAATTTTTCCAATTAATATTTTAAGTACATGCATATAATACATACTTACATCATAATACATACATACATACATACATACATACATACATACATACATACATACATACATACATACATACATACATACATACATACATACATACATACATACATACATACATACATACATACATACATACATACATACATACATACATACATACATACATACATGCATACATACATATGTACGTACGTACCTATCTACCCACCCACCCACCTACACATGGTGGAGTTATAAGAAACAGTATAAGTTATCCCATTCCCTTCCCGATATCTGTGTTGCTTTGTTTATGAATTACTGCTATATTAACAGTCCAGTACAGAATATACTTGGGCTACTTTTTTGAGTGTCCAGTGAGCAAAAATACCACAAAAAAGGGGGGAGGGGGAGGGGGGGGAAAGATATGATTGTGTGTCAGCAAATGGAAGTACCCATACCAGCTGATAGATGAAAATTTGTTGTTTCAATCAGTTTTATTTCAGCCTGGTTCTGTATGTCTACTTGAGATGTCATGTGACAAGTGGAATGTGTTCTATTTTAGAGCTTTATTGGCACTGAGTGAAATATGCTCATAGGTATATATATTTTTTTGTTGTTGGTTATTTTAAACTGAATTCATTCAAAAACAATAACATTGCTGTCTCTAACTGAATGTAATTATTTTGGAACATAAACTTTCAAATGATTACCTCTGTCACCACTTACGATACCGTACAAGTGTTGTGGCATTCCTTCGTATCTGCTCAGTGGCACTGCTGTCTCACTCCAGCAGACCAGGCCTCCATGGCGACTGCTCTTATTAAACACTGCTGTTTCTATACCATCTTTGATTATTATATCACACAATTTATGACATTTTTGCTAAGCAAAACATAGAAAGGCCTGCAGCCAGGCAATCTGAAGCCTGGATATGGAGTGGGGGGTGGAGCCTGGATGGAGAAATATACTAGACAGAGGGAAGCCTGGATTGATGGTGGGAGGTGTGAGGTCTAAATGGAGAGAAGCCTGTGGAGGCAATTGAAGTCTCCACCCAGTGTGTGGTGTTTACAGACGCTCCTTATGGTCACGCATGTTTGAGGGAGTAATTGGTCAGACCTTCTCACTGTGTGTGTGCGTGTGACATATGATTGCATTACAATTGGGCAGCTGTAAGCAGAAGGTACCTCTCCACTACAAAGTCATTCTTCCTATCCAGAAATGGGCTCTGCTGTGCAACTAGTTTAGTGCCCATTCCACTGGCTATCTCTTCGGCCCCCAGTCCTTGGTTGGGCGTCATTGTAAACCAGAGTGATTGCTCCTAGATTATCAACATCTGTCAGGTCTTAGATCTGCACCGTCACTCAAAGGTATTCATCTTAGGCTTCTTCTTTCCCTTACCTTTGTAGTAGCAGCACTTGGGAGAATAGCGATATACAGAATTTCATTTAGGGAAAGGATCTGATTCAACTTATCTATCTATCTTTATTTCTCTCTCTCTCTCTCTCTATGCATATATGATAATTGCATTTTCATATATGGATATACCATAGATTGCTATTGTGTAGCCTGTACGTGTGTTTTAAATTTCATAGTCATCTAATTGAACAAATTCTGTTGGAAATATCTGCATTTTAGTTCTCAGAAATCTGCTGGCACACATAAGATCAATAACACACTGGGTTCCGGAAGGTTGACACTTGCTCTATGTAACTCTAGACCAATAGCAAACATTGCTGATCAGACTGACGTGACTCATTTGGAATTCGTCCCAATAGATCTGTAGTCATCACCCAATGTTGCACAATGTTTATCCAGTATTTGTTACTAAATGTGTATCATCAGTACACTTAATAGTACCTCAACCCAGTATGATATTGGTCCAGTGTGTGTCTCCATTGAGGTACTCAACTGATCCAGCCCAGTCCCACTTTGACCTTGATGATCTCCAGTGTTAAATTCATGGCGAGCTAAGGCATGTTGAAGTAGGTTGATAATATATCTGTGTGGAAGCACACTGGATCAACACCACATGATATTGAAGCAGGTAGAAGTGAAATGTCTACAGTGATTGGAAAAGTGCAGATTGCACCAACCTATCGCAATGATTCTGCAGCACTTTACAGTGTGCAAAGGTACGCGTTTGCACACAGGAAATTAAAAAGCAGTTTGTCTTAGATTAAGCTAACGTAAATGCCTTTTCTGGCTGGCAGAGTTGTTTGTGGTGAAGCTGCATGTTGTGATGTTCTAATTTGAGGATAGAAGAGAGCCAGATTCTAGCTATGTTCTTGGCAGTGAACTAAGTCTGTGGGTGTTTTTGTCTCAGGGGAATACACTTCACAGAACATGACCTTGGACTGTCAGAGATATCTGAATCAATGTCTTTCTTGAGTTGGTGGACTGAACTCCCCACACAGCTGGCCTCTGAAATGGGCAAACCTTGCCCACTGTTTCTGCAGCCTCAAATCCCTCACCTCAATGGTCTCTAAAACTAACATTCAGAGTTGGGGAATAACTCCCCACTGACATTAACACTATGAGCTGGGAAATGAACCATTCCCCCCCCCCACACACACAAACATTCCTGTAGCTGTTCCTCTCTGTCTTGAGAATTCTCCACTGTCTCTATTTACTGTTGGAACTCCGGGAGGAATGCTGCTCCTATTTATAAGTAGGATGAGAGAGATGAGAGATGCGGGGAGATGGTTTGAAACAATCAGCACAGGTTCATATGTTAGTTCCAGTTTCAAGGTGAAAAAATTTTCAATAGTAGGGAAAGCTGACAAAAGAGGGTATATTGTACTTAGGGCATGGTTGCCTTGGCGATATTGAATCATCACTTAGTACACAGCTTACAGGAACTGAATGCAGGATCTGTTTGACAAATCACACCAATCCAGTGCTTGGTTTCCTAAAGGCAACATGACATCAGGTGCTCAGTCTTTGGCTTGAGGCCAACTCTATGGAGCATGCAAGAACCAAAATGTGCTTGTTGACATTTCGACATCTACAAGTCTGAATGTAGTAAAGCTAATGCTAATGTGCACGTGTTTGTTTTCATATCTATAGAAAGAGTACGGCAGAATGTCAGAGAGTGGCTGTAATCTCAAGTTAATCTAACATCACCAGGCAGGCAGTAGTGGAACCAAATCCTATTTGGTGGTCAGTCAATATTTACCTGCGAACAATGCTTTGTGTGCGGTGGCATTACCCAGAGGCACACAGGGTGAACCACTGTGCCAGGTCAGCTGTCTGGTCAAGCTTTTCTTCCTGCTTCCCAGTGAAACACACATAGCCTCCAGACGTAACATACATACACATGCAGTGTATGTCTCTATAATCAGTGCCTGGTCATTATTGCATTACTGTGACCTAATGCATCCTGCAGACAGGTAAAGAATAGCAAGAATGCTGAGAATGCAAGAGCTCTCTGTGCCTCTGTGCTGATAGTTAGGCGTGTGTATTCTGTGTCAGTTGTACCTGCTATGTATGTATTATGTCTTCTTCTCTCATAGTTCCTTTGTGCTGGTAATGGAGGTGCTTGTAATAGTACAAGTGGCGTTGTACGAGGCGAGAGGTGTAGGAGCTGGTATTCATGCTACTAGATACTTAGGGGTGTCATGTTTCATCTTTCACTATGAAGTCCCTATGAGAATTGATCTATCTCTCCTTGTTACTCAAAAGGGAATTGTGTTAACTGTAGGGCTGTGTGGAAATTGACCAACCAGCTCTAGTGTCATCTCTGCGCCACTGAGGAAGCAATGTGGTTCACATTATTTGTTAATGGCTGATACAGGGAACATGAGGAACAAGCAACACTTGTTTAATCGACTTCTTTTGCACAATGCTGTCCACATGTTTTCTTTATTTGTACTGATTACAAAGGAGTTGCACTTACCTGGTCCAGGATTATATGCCTTGGGCATAGAGAAATGGGTTGAGTTAGTTCAAAGGTTAGATTACTAAAATGAATGCTTAGAATACTGAGATGGTGCAGTAGAAATACTGTAGTATGCAGACATAGTTTAGAGGTTCTTCGAGTACGAACAAAATCTTAATTAGTTGTAGTCCTTTTGCCAGCCAATTTCTCAGTGCCTGTGCATGAATTAACATGGATAGGTACCTATTCTGCTCGTGACCCCAGCTTCAATACTACATCAGTGTGTAGTGTTTTGTGAATGGTAAACTGACATTTTGTATGGTGAGCAGCTCATGTTTGTCCTGAGCCTAGGTCTTCTAACTCTGTAATGGACTATCAAATTTCCTTAATTAATTAGTGTTGAGTACTGTGGGAAAGTTTAGATATTTAATTATAGGGGCTTTTGCCATGGTGTGTGCAAGTTAAGCTCACATACTGTCACATCCCTGGGTTAGCTCCGCCCACACTCCCTCCACATGTTGATACATGCCAGTGTATCTGCAGTGAGTTTCCTCCCAACCTAGTCCACACCACACCATCAGCATCTGTTTTTACTCCCATAGCAAACCAACTCAATCAGCACATCCAGCAGAGGTCAAGTCGCAGCAGGTGGGGGTGTGGTCCTGTGATTGGTGAGGTGGCTTGTTAGTTAGAGCTCAAGTTGGTCCTATCGCTATAAAATACATAATTAAGTTAGCAAACAAAAATGGAAGGGAAGAAATCATTGTGGCCATCATATTAGCTCTTCGCATATAATCTTATACCAGGTGTGCCGGCATCTGTTATCCTCCATTGAGGTGACTGCCACCTTTCTAACCTCCTCACTGGGACTGCAAATGATTATCCTATTAGCCAGTGCATGCACATACTAAAACCTGCAGTGCACATGTGCACGTTCTTGTATTTTTGGTCACACAGCAGCAGCTGTTTGTCCACCAGTGTAGATGAGCACTGTGGGACACACCATGCAATGCCTTGCTGGCTTCACAGGAAGAAACCAATTACTTTCTATGCAAAATCTGATGCTATAAATAGTTTGAAATAACTCACCTGAAGGATTTACTGTCAGTTTTTCTTTTGAAAGCTAATCATACAGACCTTTTATTTTAGTTGCAATATTAGATAGACATTAAAAAATGTGTGGAGTTTAATCTGTATGATAAATTCACTTGTATATCTTAGGAAGCCTTACCAATGGCTCATTATAGGTTATGCACTCCTTGATCTTTTTGTACATGTTTCCTTATTAATTGGTGAAGATTGTTATGTCTAAACCACTTTACCATGTGTTAAGTGTGTGTGTGTGTGTTGGTTCAGATTGAAGCAGGGTGTGATGTACACATGTTTGGCTTTTCTACATCTCCCAGTGATTAATTTCAGTCTTTCTGTGACCTCTGCTGGCACTGGAAACACCTGTAGACTGTGTGTGTTCGCAGGTGTGTCTATAGCGTGGTAACCTTGGTAACATGTGTGTGTGGAGGCATGTGTGGGTGTTTTTATGAATGTGCTAGCAGCCATGTCATGTAGCAGTGTCTGTGTAGGTAGCTAGATCAATGCCTACACTGGACTCCACATAATAATATTAAATAGAATAGTAAGAAGTATATAGAAACTTTATAAAATATCTTCATGAAGATAGCAAATTTTAAATAGTCTTGAGATATAATTGTGGAGAAATGGAGTGTGAAAGTGAAGGAAAGATTAGTATGACCACGCCATTGAGATTGCTGCTACTTCTCAGAACTCACTGGCAGATGGAAGCAAAGGTAAGCAGCAGATAGTTGCCAGAGTTAATCTTGCCCAAAAATAGCTGCAATACTTCTCAAAATTCTGTCGGGCAGCACTTGTGGCAATACAGAAATTCTTGGAGATGAGGTGTTGACTAAGAAAGTGTTTCGAAAAAAATTAGCAGCTACTTTGGGTGCACACCATCTCTGGCAACTGTCTGCACTCGGTGCTACTAGCGCCAACCAATGAGTTCCTACAACTAGCTAGGGAGCTCACTTGAAATGTCACCGCTAACCTTTTATGAACCATTTTATCCACAAGCAAAGCTGAGTATTTTGGTATTTGTTATCAGCACGCTGACAATTCTATAAAGTTTCTATGCCTATAGTATGGCGAAAGCATGATCTATTATGTAGTTGCAATTCTCAAAAATAGCTTTGCCAGTCATGAATGCTAATACATTTTCTATGGTGTGGGTGGTTCACTGATACTATAAGTAGGCATGGCAGGTAGTACCTGACGTAATCATGCAAGTCCCCTATTGAAATGTAGTAATTGCAATTTGTATTTCAATTACATTATAGATTGATTAATTATGATTGTAATCTATTACAGAAGAAAATATTGTAATTGATGTGTGTGATGTGTTCTCTGGAAGTTCCAGTCTGTTTGAACTTATGATGTTGTGAGCTATTTTCCTTTTTTGGCGGCTGCCTCCATTACTGGCTGTTTATGTCCAGAGACTTTGTGTGCTCTATTGAGCATGACATGCCTGCAGGAAAGTGATTTCATTATTTTAAATAGTTACCTCAGAATTGGCACAGGAAGATTGTCAAGTTTGGTTGCATTTTTTTAATGGGGTAGCTGTGCCCATGTCGGCATGGCAACAAGGCTATGTGATCCAAAGTCTAACTGCAAAATCTTGTTATTTTCTTGGAAATTGGACGAAAATCTAAAAGTGCTGTATAGCGTAAAAATTTCATTCCAGTGTATTAAATGCTGCATTTAATTAGTCGGTTAATACCATGGCCATTTCTATGGCACTGGAAATGTGTGTGGACTTGATAATGACTTGGTGATGTTCGATATGTGACCACAACTCCCCCCCCCCCCCCCACACACACACACACTCTCCTTTCCCATGCAGATTATTGGCCTTGGTCTGATAGCCTTGGGCATCTACCTTTTGGCCACACAGAATGATTTGGCATTCCTGACGGGAACTAATTTTGCATCTGGAGGTGTTCTGATCCTCGTTGCCGGAATCATTACATCTGTCATCTCCTTCATTGGAGCTCTCGGGGCCGTGGGCATGTGGCCAGCACTGCTGATCATAGTGAGTATGGCATGTGTTAAAAGGGTCGTTTTACACTGGTTTTTGTTAGTGGCTAAGTGTGTGTGTTAGAAGAATGACTCCTTTTTTCTATTTTTGAAATACTAGATGACTATTTGCAGCTTTGCCTGCAAGGTTGGCAATGCTGTGGTGTTTACTGTTGATGTGGCCAGCATCATACAGCAGGCATTTGGTGTGTGTATATGTGATGTGCTGTACACAATTGTTGATGACCATTTGCACTTCGCTTGCAAAGTTGGGCTATTTTACTAAAAAATAAAAGGAGAAAAAATTTTTTTTTAATTTTTGCCCACAATTTCCCACAACTCAATTATAAATCAATTCATTGTTGAGAATTTTAAGGTGCACAACTTTCTCTTTTTTAATCAGAGGATCAGTGGGTTAACTTCCTCCAATCATGATCCCACTTTCCTCAGAAACTGATTCTTCCCCCCCCCCCCCCCCCTTTCTGTGCACCGTAATTTCTTATTTGTTATGTAAAACCAAGGTCCCTATTCTTTGTTCCTTTATATTCTCTAAACCATTTTTTCTCAAATGGCCACTATGATTGTGCCACCAACATAATTACCCTATTCACTCTAGAAAACCTGGAAATATGTATTTAACTAACAAAATACCAAAATAATTAATTTTTCTCTTTATATTTGAATCCCATTCCCTTCAAAATGAATTTTATTGCCCTCTCAAAATTTTACAGTGCATTTGGGGTGTTGTTTAGGTCTTTTCAATGCAGCTGCTCCAAAGCCCAGCTCCATTTCAATATGACAACTACCATTAGTCAGCCTGAAATGGCCTTTTTTTCACTTTATCTACTAAGACCTGAATAAGCCTTCTCAAAATTGGAACACTTACAATAATTATGCCAAAACAATTGTTGAACTTGAGAATTCTATAAAATCATCACAGCCCCTCCCTTGAACAATCATTTGTTCCTGATGGCTCCATTTTCCCAGTAAATTTTCGGTTGTAGAGTTGCAATTCGTGGAAGCTATCATCGAAGGTGTGTGAAGCAGTGCTGATGTGCTAAATGGCACCAGCTTGGTTGTTTCATTTTTCTTACACATGATAGTTGCACAGACTAAAGTGGATATTTATAGAACTTACACTTACAAAAATTTCAATCCATTGTTTCAAAGAATGTAACCCACTAACTAACTAACTAATTACATTAGCCACTATATTAGAGGTTAATTGTGTGATCTTCACACTCAATGATTTAATTTACTACTTTGTGTGCATTGACTGCACCACACACCCACAGTGTTGACTCTGGGAAATAACAGGGCTCACTGAAAGATACAATTCTTCCACCAAATGAGGAAGAATTACCACAAAACAGCAACTAACTGTAGTAAAGTACCCCCCCCCCCCCCCCCCCCCTTCCTCCCCTCTAGGGTTTATGGTGATGGATTAACTTATGCATTAGGTTTCTCTGTTGGTTGTGTTAGCTATTCCTCCTTGAGCAATGGTTGGATAGGACGGAAGTTTTCAAGGAGGTGCTGGGTGAATGAAGTGTGTATGACATTAGTGATGCCCATAATAGGATAGTAGGAGTCACTATTGGGCATGTTTAAAAGTACAGTTTCATGTTCAAGTGATTTGTTATATATATGATATAAAAGAACACTAACTAATTACAGTTTGTGTGGATAGGGTTTGTTGTTTTATGAACACACCCATAATTGAACTAATTAACTCCCGAACATTCTTCAAGGGACACAAGGACCCACGCTGTGTATACTTGAGCAAGAGAAAGATTTTGAATGGAATGCCTTGGGATAAGTACATTTGTTAGTCTATCTAATATAACCTACATTCTTCCCTTTTCTCCTCCATCTCTTCCCTTTTCTCCTCTATCTCTTCCCCTTCTCCATCTCTTCCCTTCTCCTCCATCTTCCTCCTCCATCTTCCTCCTCCATCTTCCTCCTCCATCTTCCTCCTCCATCTTCCCCCTCCATCTTCCCCTTCTCCAGTACATCATCCTTCTCTTCTTGATCGTGATCCTGGAGATTGTGGCGGGTGTGCTTGGCTTTGTCTTCCGGTCCTCCATAGTGGACACCACAGCAGAGCGCTCTCTGGATTCCATCCAGCAATATCGTGAGCCAGAGGACGATGAGTTTAGGAGTGACGTGAACACCGTTCTGGACTTTTTACAGGACAGGGTGAGTATGTTTGTGTGTGAGTGTACTGGTGAGTGAGCATGTACTGCTGAGTGGGTATGTGAGTGTGCTGGTGTGTGTATGTTGGTGTTTGTGATTGAGTGTACTGGTGTGGGTGAGTTGTGCTGGTGTGTGTGTTAGTGTGTGAGTGTACTTGTGTGAGTGAGAGAGGAATTTATCATTGTGTCACTCTATTTCCCTTTCCCTTCACCTACAATCCACATTTGTGCTGTTAGTTTCGTTGCTGTGGCTATCTCTCTCCCGAGGACTGGCTGGAATCCTCCTACTACAACACGACAGGGATGTACCCGGAGTCATGTTTCTGTGTCCCCGAGCCTGAGTAGGTGGAAGAGCACAAGTATACACCTTACCAATTGCACATGTTTATTGATTGTAGTAGCTGTCATTTGTGTGGTGAATGAGAGCAGCAATAGTATTGATAGTATTGGAGCACAATCTGCAAATGTGGAAGTGCCTGTGTTCTAAGACATCTGTGGGTATGAAGACATCAGATTAAAATTACTGCCCACCAGTGGGGGGGGGGGGGGCTACACTACAAAGAGAAATGTCCTCAATCTATATTTTGCTTTGTGACTCAAGCTATTTACTCGTCTGTGAATGTCGTTTCACTTTTATAACACTTAAATAATAAATATCACAGTTAGTTTTTTATTTCCTTCCTGGGATATTTGCTCCTTGTATTTGGTTGTCCCTTCTGAGCTGATGTTCCCTCAGGAATAGTTTACTCCGAAGGATCTGTTCCTTGTGGTTCATGGTGCCTGGTGCACATTAGGCAGGGGAGTAGTTGCTGGGCTGTAAGGGCACCACATTCATAGTGAGTGTGTGCTCACGTATCTTGTGTGCCAATGAAGCAAGGGTACTTCCACTCACATCAACACATGCATCACAACTCAGCCTGGTTCATTCGGTTTCTATGTCAACAATGATGTGAAATATGACGGTTTTGAATGGGTGTATATATAGTTATTGTCGAAGGTTTATTTTAGTTGTTATTCATTGTGTTAATATAGTTTCTGTTTGTTTGTTGTTTTAATTTTTAACAAATTATTTTTACATGATTTATTTACTGCTGCCACTAAGTGCTGTCAACATGGCCTATCAATTACAGACTGTTGTTAGCTCTCATCTCAACTCATCTTGCAGGGATGACTCAGATGATTGCGGTCTGTTTGAAGGTTCTCTGCAGCAAGAGATCTACACCACGAGTTGCAACAACTCTCTGAACGAATTCTTGGAGAGTAATCTCATCATAGTGGGCGGCGTTGGGATAGCATTCGGGGTATTTGAGGTACATACAAAGATAACTGTGGCAGGCATAACATGTGGAGCATTTTTAGAATACCTCACGAACAGCACAGATACTATAACATCTCACTAATGTATATTGGATGTGGTTTATCTCACAAATGAAGTATTTTATTCTTACAGTTTATCATTTTCATTAATTCTCTATTCTGTTTTTCGTACCAGCTCATTGGAATTGCCTTTGCAGTTGGTCTCACCATCTGCTTCTGCTTCATCCGGAGTGAGGGCAGAGATGAATTCAAGTTCGCTAAAGCCGTTTGAGAGGAACAGCAATATTTCAAGCAGCCAACCATTGTGGCCTGTCTGTGGACTCTATAGTTAATATATAGAACAACTCCTTTCCTTTTTCTGTCTCCTCTTCCTGTCCATGCCACTCTCAATGTATATGCATTCTTTACCTTTATTTATATGCAAACATGTTTTATTTTATGAGGGATGTGAAATTTTTTCTTCTATATATATGCATATATGTAATATTAGATGGTTCATATTGATACCTAATGAATGATGTTATATTGCACACAGGACCTATTATGTAAATATTCCACCATTCAAGAACAATTTTCACTGTTCCTAGTATTATTTTTCTCTTGATGTGGGTGTCATCTGTAACTTGTAATTGTAACTGATGTACTTCAGCTGATATATATTGTACTGCTACTCTCAAAGGATTATGAACACATCGTGGTTCTAATGGCATTTAGAAGGATGCTCTCAGTGATTTGATTGATATTCTTTTGCATGGGAACATCTTTTGGAAGGGAAGCAGGTGTGATGGAAACCTTACCACAAGACATAGCTATCAGGTTCCCATGGTTTAAATGTTTTCAAAATGTGGTCAACAGAGGAATCCCAAAATGCAATAAAATAATTTTTGTGTGTTCAGGTGGGTGACCACACAGAGGTGTTTTAAAATTAATAAATAGAAGAGCCATCAATTACTAGGAAAAAGTTGTTTTTTTGTTTGTTTTTTTTTATAACAATTATATTTGGCTTAACTAATTCATGCTATTGGTGACCACAATCTCATTTTCTTCTTTTTGTCCCAAGTCAATCCAATAAAAGTAGTTTGTTTGTTTGTTTGTTCTTTAAACCAGCATCAGGTTGCTTTCTGAATGAACAGATTCAATAAGTCCACTTTTGAAGGGTATAAAGATTAATCAGATTTTTAATTAAAAATTGATGAATCTCTCACTTGTAAACATTACTGCATTCATATTTCTATATTTGAAGGAAAATCTGTCTCATACCATACCTGCAACATTTTCTCTTCCTTTTTCTTTTTTTTTTATTTATTTTTTATTTTTTTAATTAAAAAAATTTTTTTCTTTTTTATTATTATTATATATATTTTGTTTTGTTTTGGCAATGTAGTCCAAAGATAGTTATAAAAGGTGTTATTTATATAATGTGTAGTTATTAATAAAGAGGTGTTGTTATAAACTAGGAGAGGTATATACTGAGGGTAGCTATAGATGACACTCCCAGAGTGGTCTTGCACTGCCAAAGTGGGTGGCTTCCTTCCCATACAACATGGAATGTGTGAAGCAAAGCATGACAAAGTCAGATATTTGGCACAGTCAGATGTTCAGCCAACACCTTCAGTGTATAGCTGAAGATCAGACAGCTTGTAATTTGGCTTACAAAGCTGAGGTTCTTTTTTCTGGTTCATTTGTTCATTTCTCTTTTTTTGTAAACTATTTATCATCTACTCACTTTAGAAAACCTGGAAATATGTATTTGAAAAATTTTTTTGGTTATATTGTTTTTTGTTGGTTTTCAGTTTTTGTTGTTAAAAAAATTCGAAAATTTTTATTTTTTTTATTTTTTAAAATTAGTATCTAAGAACTGCAGCAATCATCATCCCACAGATGAATCCACAGAAACAGAGTGCAGCCCTGTCTGCACCTGCTCTCTATATAGAATACATCTTCTGGAAAATGCACACCCTCTTTTGCTCGATTGCTTGGAACATCCTCACCATCTAGTAAGCCTCCATTAGCACACCTCACTATCTCATACCACAGTTTCACTATCGTGTACACAGGAGTGAACATATTAACTCGTATATACTTATACACAAAATATGTGATGTATCCATAATATACTTTAAAAAATCTTGGTATTACATATAGATATCTTTCCAATTGCCAACAATAGCACTCTAGTTGATAAGCAAGGAAGCCTTTCTCTCCATAACCCTATACATGTGCAAACACCTTTGACTGACATGACCGAGAATAGGAACCTCAGCCCCCCTCCCCCCCCCCCCCCCCCCCCCATAGGAAGACGAAACCTATTCCATTTGGCCATGGATGACAAATCTTTTTATTAAAAAAAAAATGTGCCAGCAATAGCTATCCTCCACGTATGGATGAAATTCAAACATTGTTCATGGTAAGTTTCTAGTGACTTCAGAACTTCACAGATAAAATTTGGCCTATATTATCCCAAGATAGTATAATTAGTTGTGCTCCAAATATTAAACAACTCAGCATTCATCATTACACTCTTAAAACAGTAATGAACTAAATTTAAGGAGTTGCAGTTTAATTAAGTGTCCTTATCATTACATGTACACAATGCAGAGTATCATGTGATCACAACACATGCAGGGTTCCTACAGGAAGGGACGGAAGGGAAGGTGTTCGTGTAGGGATTACTAGCTAAGATGATGAGTGGTGGTTTGTAGTTGTAGACCTGTTGGTAGATGACTTGCATCATTTGCCGTCATCAAAATCAGTGCAACAGATCATGCAGAACGCCATTAGTACCACCACAATCTGCACAAGCAAAAATTTAAAAAAAAAGTATGATAAACCACATTATTGTATCAGTACGATAATTAGCTGCCACTGTTCAAGAAATATTCCTGGTCATTTCTCAGCTCTTACCCTTTATCCCTTTATATAGCAATACAGAGTGTGCTGGAAGAGACCATGTGGCCATTTTAGGACACTTAGTGTATAGGAAATGATGAAATGCTAAGTGAAGCAAGTAAAAATGATGACCATTTCCTATTTTCTCACATGCACGTATACATGATCCCACCCTTCATACTGTGAGGGGGGGAGGGGTGGAGTAGGTAGATCACCCAGACATTTGAGGGTAAGTGACCCATTAACACATAAGGGGCAGGTGACCCTAAGGGTGGTCAAAAAGGCCCAGGGACCAATGTTCATCATATCATACTTTGAGATAGTCCACTGTTGTGTTGTCATACCACTTTTAAAAAAAGGGGGGGGGGGGAGGGGGGGAGGTAAAATAATAATAATTATTATTATTATTACTTTTTTTTTTTCTTATTTTTTTTATTTTTTTTTTTATTTATAAAATCAAAAATCAAAATCAAATGATTGGAATGGATATCAACTACTATCTAATCCACACTAATCCTGAGCACTGTCTGCGTGTGCCCCTTTCTGCCCAGCATTTTGTCATATACTCGATATTCAGCTGTTTACTCCCACGAACACTCACATGACCTATGTCAGTGCCAGCCCACTAACAGATGTAGTCACGCACCTCTCCGACAATGAAGGTAATGCCTATGGCCGCCACAATGAGCAGCTGGTCACTGAGGAAGGTGATAAGGGCTAGATTGCAGCCGTCAGGGCGGACGTTTGTGTTTGCATTGGTTGAGTCCATGTTGCAGGACCTGTTGGCAGGCAGGCAGCAAGAGGCAGGGAAATCCCCACCATCTGGGAAGGTGATCATTTGATTGCGCCAATCCTCAACATTGTTTATGCCACAGCAGTCCACCTAATGGAGGGAGAATGTTTGGAGGGCGAGAGAGATGGAGAGAGGAAGATAGAGGGAGAATGTTTGGAGGGCGAGAGAGACGGAGAGAGGAAGATGGAGGGAGAATGTTTGGAGGGCGAGAGAGACGGAGAGAGGAAGATGGAGGGAGGGAGAGGGTGAAGAGAAGAGACACAAGAAAAATGTGTCACATTAGCCGAATATTAGTGAACTACGAATATGGAAACACATATGAAGAATGGAGGAGGGAGAGAAGGACGCGCTGGATCAGGAGTGAGTGTGGTACAGAGGGAAGGAAGACAAAGATCATAATAATGCTTGGAGAAATGTACATGAGGAGTGTGGCATGGTTGTGAGGGCATGTGGCATAGTTGTGAGGGTGTGTGGCATGGTCGTGAGGGTGTGTGGCATGGTCGTGAGGGTGTGTGAAATGGTCATGAGGGTGTGTGGCATGGTCGTGAGGGGGTGTGTCATGGTCATGAGGGGATGTGGCATGGTTGTGAGGGGGTGTGGCATGGTCATGAGGGTGTGTGGCATGGTTGTGAGGGTGTGTGGTGTGGTCGTAATGCAGTGCAAATTGGGGGACACCTGGAAAGGATCATTTCTGTAATTGGAATAAGTTGATAATTAGTGCAGTCAGTAGCACACGCTCATGCATAGCCCAGGTGAACTAATGTAGACCAGAGTTGGCCAGCAGGAGAACTGGTTCTAACAGATCCAATATATATCACAATTGACCGAAGGGAAGGCTTACCCTTTACCAAATCACAGTGCTAATAGGTTATGTAGGAATTATTTCATGATAAAGTATCTCTCATGGCTTAGCAAAAACGCAGATAGGTAAAAATCATCATAAAAACACCTGTATTCACCTGAATGTACAATAGAAGTGATCGTGCTTGACTGCTAGTTGTCATCAGAATTAATGCAGAATGTATATAGTTAGAGCTCATGCTTAAAAATGCATGGAACAATAAAAGAAAAAAAACAACTTTTATTACCTTCCAATATACACGACAGTTTTAATGATGAGTTGCTTAGAGAATGTGTGTGTTGATTGCTCATAATACAATTAACATGTTTACTTGAATTAACTTGAGACAGAAAATATCATTTTAACACCTAAAGGATTATCAGATTTAAACAAACAACAACAATGTGGGCGGGGGTTTACATACATTCTCCTGCACAAAGTCCCATGATGAAGTGATGCCTTGGTCTGAGGCAGAGCTGCCACCATAGCGAGACAATGTCTGGTTGAGGCCGTTGGTCACAAGGCTTGAAATCTGGTTGCGGTACACAAATCCCAAGATCCCTCCAATCAGCTGCAGCAGAAACACAAGCAGCACCAGCACTATGTACTGCACAGACCAAGAGGGGCAGCGGTGGGAGGGGCAGCGGTGGGAGGGACAGAAGATGTGGTTAGATCAGAACAGGAAGCTGCTATGGTTTGTTAATATGATGACCCCTTACCACAACAAGGAAGACCCGGTTGTACATTTTGTCAGATATGGCACCCAGCAAGCCAATGACAGACAACAAGACAACAGCTACACCAGCTGCTATGATCAGATATGGTCCGTAGAGGAATGTCCTGCTCTCTATGGCTGACACAATGCTCTGCTCCTCGGTCTCTAGCCATGATCCCACACCAATCATCACCGCCCCCAGAATCTGCAGGTGAAGAGGTTACATATAAAACCTGATGATGTGATGGAAGTATTGTGTCACCGATGGACAAATTTAAGGAAACATAATTTACACAGAACCCCAATATTTATGGCTATCAAAACACACATCAGATTTTTTTTTAAAGTGGACACAAATCTAAATATACAAAATATATCACCCAACCCCACCCGGGTGGTGAGGCAACCCCACCTGGGTGATATAATTAGTGTACAAGTCCAACTAACAACCATTCACTTAAAATAAATAATAAATATTTAAACCAAAAAAAAAAGAAGAAAAAAAAGGAAGAAAAAGCAAACCCAAGGATGGAATCCCATAACCACAACATACATTTTATAAGGCAGACAGACAGAAATATGCACACACACAATGTGTAAGGGGGGGGGGAAGAGGCTCTGACTATGCGGCTTGTAAGGTTAGACAAATAGATATGCAATAATACTGACATTAATTTTTTTTTACTATATAAGCTAGCTATCCCCCCCCCCCCCCCCCCCCCCCCCGGCACTAAACTCAAGTGTTCATGTCAACCAGGGCTCTGTTTGACGACTTATCTGCAACGTACGACACTGTCAACCATCATTTCCTATCAAAAATCCTGAACATCACCAAGGATATTTGATTTACTGAGCTTATGCAATCATTGCTCAGTTATCGACGATATTTTGTTCACTTCTGTGGTAAATCTAGCCAATGGAGACGACAGAATAATGGTCTGCCACAAGGCAGTGTCTTAGCTCCTATCCTTTACAACATCTATACCAATGACTGACCGGTCCATGTTAGAATCAGGAGCTTCTTGTATGCTGATGACCTGTGCATAACAACTCAGCACAAGGATTTTAGGTCCACAGGAAAAAACACTCAGTGAAGCACTGGATAGGCTCACCACAAACTATGCAAACAACCATCTGCGTGCCAACCCCACTAAAACCCAAGTTTGTGCATTCCACTTAAGATCTCGGGATGCAACACGCAAGCTCAACATTCCTGGAATGGGACGAAGCTGTCACACTGTATCAATCCATCATGCTTGGGTGTGAAGCTCAACAGATCTCTTACCTACAGAGCTCATGTTGAAAAACTAAGAGCCAAAGTGGCTGCGTGAAACAACATTCTCCACAAACTGAGTAATTCTAAGTGGGGCACTCATCCAGCAACCAATCGCTCGACTGCTTTAGCTCTATGCTACTTGACCACAGAATATGCGTGTCCGGTATGGAGTTGTTCAGCACAAGCAAAGAAGATCAATCCTATGCTGAATGAAAGTTGCCGCTGCATCACAGGGTGTCTCTAGCCAACTAACATCAACTCCCTGTACATTCTGTCTGGAATATCTCCTGACATTCAGAGAGAAGTAGCCAGCAGGAAAGAAAGAATGGTACAGGTTGCAGACCCAAGACACCCCTTATACAGCCAATTTCCAGCATGCATCCAATTCAAGTCGCAGAAAAACTTCCTTGCCACAACCAAACCATTGGATGACGATGCTGTATCCACACGGATGCAGCTGTGGAAGGAAAGGCTTGCAACTGATCCCACACCCACCAGTATGGAGCTTTCTCCAGTGGAAAAGCTACCTCCAGGTACAGACACACCTTGGAAGAATTGGCACTGCCTCAACCGCTTTAGAACTGGTACTGGCTGATGCAGGGTGGCTCTGCAACGCTGGGGCTACACCCATGACCCCCCTACTGAACCCTTAGCTGATTGATGAGCAAAGGCCAGTGAATTTGCACCCCATAAAATTCCAGGTCCCCATCACAGCTGGGTGGGCTGGTGTGGGAAGAAGATGTTGAAGGACACGAAAGTTTTCTCTCAGTGCTGGGTTTGAACTCACAACCCTGGCTTTCCCAGGTTTCAGGTATTGAAGGGCTGACATGTATTCTTCTATGGTGAAATCACTGCAGAGACTCTGACCGTCTGGTGTTAAGACCCTCCAGAGGTTAGACACCTCGAGGTCAGGGTTGTTAGTCCAAGAGCATAACTACTCAGCCACTCTGCCACACACACACACACACACACACACACACACACACACACACACACACACACACACACACACACACACACACACACACACACACACACACACACACACACACAATATCTGGTAAGGAGTGGAATGTCATCTATACACAGCAAAGGTATGCAATCACACAGATGAACACCTTGGAATCCAAATAGATAGGATACTATGTTGTACCCTGTGTCCACTATACAGTCCATATACAAGTTTGTACTACAACTTTTACCTTTTGATCAGTATAGAACCTGAACCATGTGATCACTGTACAATCTTGGCACCTGGATCAGCGTACCCTGACTCCTTATCATTACACAGCTTCAACTATCTGTTCACTGATGATTACATTTGACTGGATTGTTTGGAACAGTTGAGGCAGTCCAAGGCAATCACTGTGGTGGCAAGCACCCTGTTGCACCAACCAACAGGTCAATCAGGGACTCATCAATAAACAACAGTTTACACATGCTGACTCATCAATAAACAGCAGTTTACACATGCTGACTCATCAATAAACAGCAGTTTACATGTGCTTTACAAGTTGATAGTTTGTGACCTGTGGCAATGTACCAGTGTTGCTTGCTAAAATACAAGAACTACTACATGTTCATCAATCAGTCTTGTCCATTGTGATCTTACAAGAAGTAAAGTTTTTATTAAAAGCAAGTCACTCCAACCCATCACTACCCACCCAGCTCAGCACACAGAGGCCACCCAACCCAGCAAGACACTGCGTCCTAAATGCATTCTTATATCAATTTTGGTGTCCTGTTAGGTCTGGAGGCACACAACACTTGAGAGGAATCATTGCCTGCCACCATATGTAGAGGCTTTGCCAAACCACCTTAAAAAAAAAATGATGTTCACCTCATATTTTATTCCAACTAATCGGTATCATGGAAACATAAGGGTACATGTAGGGCTAAAACAAAGCTAGGTTAAGATGTGCCACAGAACAACCCCTATGTGCAGTATGGAGGGTCTTTCTTCCCACCCCCCATCCATCCACCTTATCACACAGTCACACACACACCAACTTGAGGTTGAATGCAGGCAGATATTCACTTGTGCAATGTCAAACTAATGTTGCTGGTTGACTAGCAACACTGTAGATGTCACTGGAGTGTCACGCATGTTGCTTAGGGTTTCTATTGATGTGGAAGCAGTTAAGCTATGATGTAATAAAATTTGAAGCTTTGCAGTTTTCTGAGAAATAGGATCTCTCTCTCTTTCTTACATACATGCATACAAACATGCATACATACATACATACATACATACATACATGCAGATGTAGGTAATACACACATTTGTTCACCTGGGAGTTTAAATGGATGAGTTTACAATATCACTGAACTTACGAATGAGAACTACTTTTGGTTGTATTGCCTAGCTTTACCATCACATCAATCAGACTTCTAGTAATGTATTTGCTGAAAAGGTTGCTATGGCAACATGGCAACACCACAACAATGTTAAGATAAGCCACATCCATAACATTCATAACTCTCATTTCACAGAGTATCATCCCATGCACATAAACGGTCAATATTGCATTAGTATATTTCTAGGTACTTCAAGAAGCAGGCTGAAGATACCTTTCAGAATGCTATCATCTGCTAAGTGAATTTGAAGATGTGTCATGTTCTCTACAGAACAAAACAAAATAAGAAATTGTTTCTTGTAGTTTCCAATAAATCCCAATTTTTAAATAGCACATACTGACTCATTAATTGTTGTTTCAGAGCAAACAAACAGAACAGTTCCTAAGTTCCCCTCTCTACTCATTCCTGTAACTAATCGACTGTCAGACTAACTCAATGGAGTTACTGAATAGTTGAGGCACTGAGCATGTATCCCATTAACAAACAAAATAATTTTAAAAAATTCACACCTGACAGTGGCTTGAGGCAATGTCATGAGGAAGGATTGAGGTGATAACAAAAAAATTGCTGTGAAAACTAAAGGAGAAGAAAATTTCAGCTGTAGCCACGTTCTATCAATAAAGATAAGAGATAAGAGACAGCCACTCTAGAGTCTTATATGTAATCAAAAGTCTGAGAGCTTCTGTTCCTGTAGTGGCCAGGGGTGCAGTGGTATAGCATACACACACCATCTCCTTAGCTTGCCTAGCTCTTTTACCGATTTCTTACTAAATAAGTTAGAAATTTCTTCATAGAGTAAATAAATGGGGAAAAAAGAACGGATAGAATGCCATGGTTATTGCCAGTACAAACATACAATGCAAAGTATGTAACAAAAAAGTATTGAAATTTGTTGCTTTATAAAACCCTCTATTCACTCATTGGCCACGCAGATATCAGATCATCAACATGACTTAATGGCCTTATCCAATGGTGGCCATTCCAATATACGGAGTACTGACTATGTATCATACTTGATAACAAGACCTACAAATCTGTCATTTTTTCCAATCAGAAAGGAAGCAAGAGTAAGCAATATTATAATACACTTGACCAGACTACTTAGTGGTTGCAACAATACATATATAGGCTCTGTTCCAGTCTCCCTCACTGTGTTTACAATAGGTTTACCCACAGAGTCTCTCCGTCACAGAGCTGAGAAGGGAAAACCTCTCCTCCCAGATAAAATTCCAGCTTTCCCCATAGATGAGTTTGGAAGGAAAAGGATTCTTTTTGGGTTATGTTATGCCACAGAGGCTATCTTTGAGCCACACCATGTAATCTTTTGGGCAGAGCATCTTTTGGCTGAACACATCTGTGTTAGTTAGGCCACCTGTTCCCAAAATCAGTGAATGTCACATAGTGTGATTAAACCTATGCAACTGCTAATTCAAATCTACCTGTTTCTCAAATTTAATAGAAAGTTGTAATTCGATTGGTAAAGAATTCACACTTGTTCTATCAGGGGCAAGAACCACACCACTGTCACTACATAGCAATTGTGCAACACAATTTCTGTTAAGACTTGCAAACAGCTGTCCCAATCTGATCATTCTGTACAATCCACTTAGAATCAAATTAAGTCTCAAAACCCAGTGTGGTAAAGGAATGAGTACAACTGCTATATGTCAGACATTGGACTACAGCAGTCAGACAAGGCACAGAGCAAACACAAGAAAACAGCAGCTTGAGGAACACATCAACAACAGAGAGAAGCTCAGGGGGAGAGAGAGAGAGCAGAGAGTCTGAGAGCAAGACAGGCAATGAAATATCCCACTGGTGGTTGTCCCTTATGTATCACAACTCCTCCACTACCATTGCTGTAACGTAACAACTACTGCATGAGGCCACCACTGCTCTTGCATTAGTAACACCTTATTATCAGTACAGTGCATGATGGTTGGCATCCAAATACAAATCAAAATGTAAACACGTATTTTGCCTGTTTAAGGCACTTCAAATACAACATAATTACATGCTATTAATAGCAGCACCACCACAGTTTATAGCAGTCCCAGAACCTTATTGGCCTGGTCACCTGTGCTGGGCTAACTTTATTTCCTTAACAAAGAAGCTGAATAGTTAACATTCAATTGTGAAGTAGGTCAAGCAAATTCTACATTGCTACCAAGTGACAGAACTTGGATATAAGCTTTCTATGAAGAGCATGTGAGTTATTTTGGGAAGATATAACCAAAAGTTAGCCTAACTTTTATTCAAATTTCCCAGTAGGAGAATATTTAGAAATCTATTTTGTCCAAAGAAGAAAGTGAAAGAATATCATTTCTGTTTAATAAACCCTGTTAATATCATTTCTAACATCTTCAATAGACTCCATTGCTACCTCCACCATCTTGTACTACAGCAACAGAGATACCTTGATCTTGCTTCAGGGGCTTCAAAGCAAGTATTGCCTTTGCATCAACTTATAAAACAATTATAAACAGATGCTCTTTCAACTGAAAAAGAAATATTATATTGAAAATAAAGCTCTAAGTGTTGTCTAGGCAAATGTGCCTTGCCAACTTTACTTTCTAATGTGAAGAATTAGGCAAATCAGCCTAACACATGGCTCAAATGCATCTACGACGTCCCTTGGACCATGATGAAAGAAATAAGTAAGCCTAATTGGCCCACCAATCACATTCCTCACCTCTCAAACTTTATGTAAAGAAGCAGTAAAAAATAATAAACAAGATCAAAGTGAGAATCTTATTAATCCTTGCCTGACACAGGCTCTAGCCATTAGAGCAGTCCCCATGTGACTGACAAATGTGCTCCAGATCAGAGAGATGGTAGGATGCAATAATGATACCAGTATTATTCGTTGGGTGATTCCCGGTGTAAAACAGGATCCCCCACCCCCCCAAAATACTCAAACCTTCTAAATCCACACCTTGTTCTGCCTTTCACTATCACAATCTTCCCTCTCCTTCAATCTGTGCATACCTATTAGCTGGATTACACTGCAGCAGGCCCCAGTGCTGCCTGTGCTAGGCTATCACTGACCTCTTCATGAAAGATTTTAAGTTGTGGTGCATGTATGAATTCAGAGCTCTCCTTGCTAGTGTGTGTGTGTGTGTGTGTGTGTGTGTGTGTGTGTGTGTGTGTGTGTGTGTGTGTGTGTGTGTGTGTGTGTGTGTGTGTGTGTGTGTGTGTGTGTGTGTGTGTGTGTGTGTGTGTGTAGTCAGTCCTCCATTACTGCCAACATCTATTCTTTGCAGTGGTATATATTAATAATCTGAATAGTTGGACCAATAAGTTGAATAGTTGGACCACACCCACTTCTTTCCAGTGAATAAAAAAATAGGCTTTAGATTTCATCTTATCCTCTTTATTTATAGTAATTTAATGAATTATTATCTCAGAAATTTAGGACAATAGATGGAAAGCAAACACTTTTGTCAGCAACTGGGTCACTAATGCCAAGCTTCATCAAAAGAGGTCCAAGAGTCTAAAGCAGGTGTGTGTACTGCAAAGCTACCTTAAGAGGAGTTCCTTGACTAAAACGTACACACACATTGGCTCTGTATTATTAGGATTACTGAATTTTACTAGTTGAAGGATGATATTTTTGAATAGCATCATCCACTCAAATTACTTAAAACACTTTGCTGTTTAATAACCAGATTCCTATCCAACTTAATCCTCTATTACAATTATGAAATTTTACAAGTGGTTGAAGAGTCTGGTGTTGTTGATAACAACACCTTCAACTTGAAATACTGTTGAGAAAGCACAACCCACTTGCTTGGATTCCTGTGGCAACTACAAAACAAAAAAAAAATAATTAAAACCCTCAAAATAGAATTCGTCAGTCTTGTATTTGTACTTGCCTGGCTGGCCATACCTTCCTGGAAGGATTCCGCATCCAGGGCTACAAATTTGTCTCCCTTCCCTACGATTTAGGGAACCATACTTTATGTGTATTATAAATGGAACCTGTGGGGTTTTTTTATTTTTGGGCAAAAAATATTGACAAATAAGGAGCTAGACAGGCTCACAACTAGCTTGAACTATTTCTCAAATAGAATTGTAATTCTATACCAGCAACCAAAACGCTATTAATTGCATTCCAGCTGGGAAGCTTTATAGCTGCCAGCAATATTGTAAGGCTGTCCTTAGGTTCATGATAAAGGGTGACCAACAAAACAACCACATTCTTAATAAAGTGGCCAATAGAAAAAGTAGTACAAAAAATAATGCTGTGACTCACACCAAGAAGAGTAAACAAGAAATCATGAAGACAATCATAAATTGATCCACCATAGAATAAACAGTACTTCAGATCCAGTAAAAGTAGCAAAGGGGATGGGGGGGGGGGGGGGGGGGGGGGGGGGGGGAGAATTGAAATTTCAGGGGGCCTGGATTGAGATGCTATAAGAATTATTCTGCTTGGTGCATAGCTTGCACTTTACTTGCTATGTTAGGGATTACAAAGATTTCCTTATCTTGAAAATGATATATATAATTTTTTACCTAACCTGACTGACCCTTCAGCTGCACAAGTGAAGTAGATTGTCTGATCACTAGCTGTGGTAGGAATTGCTGCAGCTGTGGGATATGACGCCTGCTTTTGTGCTTTGTGCTTTCAAGGATTTGGTTGAAGGTGAGAATGGGGGGGGGGGGGGGGGAGGGGGGGAGTATGTGTGCCTCCTTCCATCCACCACCACTTTTGGGTACCTCAATAAGTAGTCAACTAAAGATCAAAATTAGCTTTAAGCTAAACTTGAGCTAACAATGACTTTCAAAAAAAAAGGTGATTTATTATACAGAAAAGAGAGGGAGAGAGAGAGAGAGGAAAAAAAGGCAAATCCCAGAAAGCACAAAAGCAGGCAACACATTCCCACAGCTGCAGCAATTCCCATCACAGCTAGTGACCACACACTCAAATTCACTTGTGCAGCTAATGGGCCAGCTATAACCTGATAAGATGAAATATAGCATTTTCAAGATAAGGACACCTCAGTAATCTGGCTGTTCACATTCGTCCTGATGCACTGGGTCCAGGTGCTATCATTTAATTTCATTTCATTAAATTAAAGTGTTTTTCCTCTCTCAATATTGAACTAGAATGAGCATATATATTTTAAGCCCTATCCACACTATAAGCGGGTTTGTACCTTTTTCCAGCAACACCAGGTTTTAAACATTTTCTTGCATCCACACTAGCATAGGGCTGAACCTGCTCCACATCACCTGCATGCACTGACTAATTGGCTGGGCATCTCCATTGGTTTTCCTCCACCATGTTTAGAAACGGGGTATTTTATTTTCTGGTGTGCTACGTTATTCTTTTTTTTTCTCTCCTCATCGAACAAAGGGAGGAGAGAACAAAGGGAGGAGAGAGCGGGGAGAGAGCTGTTTGTAGCAGCTAAACTCCTAATAGCAAACATCAGCAATAAAGCCACAGGTACGTTCAATAAATCTGAGCCGCTTGAAACCTACCCTTCTGAAGGTTTCAGGTGGAACTGGGTGAGATGAAACCTGGTGCAGTGTGGATGCATGGAACCCGTTCCAGACATGGGTGAAACCGGGTGAGATGAAACCGGGTGCAGTGTGGACGCATGGAACCCATTCTAGACACGGGTGAAACCAGTTTTATTGTGCAGTGCGGACAGGGCTTTAGTGCCTGCATCCTTACTAAATCATGCATCAGAAAAGCAGCTGCCTATTTGGTGATTTGACTTTCCTAAATAGTTGAGATTTTTTGATCATCATAATGATACCAGTTCCATTAAATTGAATTTGACCTACATGATCATCGTAATTGTACTATCCATTAAAATCACTATTGATACTATAGTATTGTCTTGATGCCATCTTTTTTTTGGGTTTTTATTCATTTATTTTTTTTTTTTGGCTTGTTATTATACTTCTTTATAAATGATGCAATCTGGTGCCCCAGCCACTGTTCTTGAAAGATTCAATATTCCAAACTGATTAAGGCCACACAAAATAATGTTAGTTCTGCTGCAGTGATATGTTTTTATATTGTGACCCAGTAAGTGATACAATCTATCATTAGCAATTGCAATATTTGTTATTCGAAATGTCAAAAAAATTTGAAAACTAACCCAGATCACACCCTAAAAAGAAAAGAAAAAAGAGGAGACATTTCACTAAACTAATATTTTGATAAATATGCCTGAGAAACTGAAGATTTGTTTTGTCTGGCCTAAGAGTAGTGCCTGTCATGAGCAACTTTAGGCAGTGGTTAAAATAATACCTAAAAACACCTCACAGATTTGTTAGACTGCCTTGTCAGCCATCTGGTTGCACCAGTGTAAGAGGTAGCTGAACAATAACAATACACAAAACACTGTCTCTTACCACAAATAATATCTGGATAATGATGAAAGAAATCTGCAGACATTTGTTGTAGGCTGCCATGATACCGCACTCAGTTTTTCGTCACACCACAAAAAAAAAAGAGGTCTGCAAGAATGTAACATGACTATAATAACACCAAGAAAAGGGGGGGGGGGGGGAAAGAAAGATAGTGATGTGGCAGGCTAATGTAAAAATAGTGATGTGGCAGGCTAATGTAAAAAAGCCAACTAGACACCACCCCGCTAACAAGAAAGAGCAACAGCTGCGTGTTCTACCGCAGCACGGTATGTGCCACTACAAATAAATGCCTACCGCACAACGTTGGGCCGATTTCTTCCCACTCAGGTATGTACGAGAAGTTTCACGCTTGACCAGTCGGTTTCTTAATAACAATAAATACAATTTTAGCACTTCTGATGGTGATAAAAAGTGCTCCGTGGCTGGTAAGGGGTCGCTGAATTTAATCTGCTTCATATTTCAGTTACTCTCCGACAGGGAGTAAGATGATTATACCGATCAGATGTTTCACGTGTGGCAAGGTTATTGGCAACAAGTGGCAGTCTTACCTGGACTACCTTCAGGCGGAGTACACGGAGGGGTGAGTGGGTCTGGGTGGATGGGGATTGGAGTATCTAAGTATAGCTTGGGTGAGCATTATTTGCATGTGCAAAAACTCTATCCTGACACCACCTGCATTTAGTTTGTCTCTGTCCCAGACCCCTTTATTCTGGAACTCCTTTATTCACAGCACTGGATGTATTGCATCACCAACATGCAAGTAAAGTGGTCTGGTGCCTTGCCTGTGCATTCCCTGTTCCTTAGGCATCTGTGGACCGAAACCATGAAAGCCATATTCACTCATTTGGTTAACCAGAACTATACATACATATTCATGAAGTTTTATGTTTATAAAATTATTTTGGTCAGCCTGGGACATGGAATGCACAGGCAAATAACCGACCCACTTTATTTGCATGCTGGTAATGCAATACATCCAGTGCTGTGAATAAAGGGGTCTGGGACCAAGACTAGATTTAGCTAGGTGTGAGGAAATAGTTGCTGCCATTGGAGTCAATTATAATATATGTGGACCCCACCCATAAGAAGAAGGTCTCCT
>OZ017786.1:10685060-10726551 GCA_963969325.1 Lycopodina hypogea
GGAACATGGCCATAACAAACTTGCTATGCCGAAATGCAGAAGTGGTAGTGTATGTAGTACAGCCTCTCCTTTCTCCATCGGGTGCGGAGCAGCAAATTCAACTGCAGAGGCTATTCACTGCATCAACTGCACAAAGGATATCTCAAGGTATGTGGGGCAGGAGAAGGCTGGCGCCCAATTCCACTGGCAATATGGTTGCAAGAAATAATTCTAGTGGAATGGAAGTTTCTCTTAAGGCAGCAGCTGCAACTCCGTAGCGGCTCAGAGGAGTTATGCTTGATCTTGATGGTCCTGGGAAAATGTGGAAGCACTGCTTTACAAAATTCAAGAAGTTCTGCAATCTCCAAGTACACCTTGAAGGAAGTCTGTAAGCAGTGCTGCACTACATGGAACTTTTCTTGATGGAGACAACCATTGCCTCTTCTGCTAGTACTTCTATGGAAGTGTCCACTCCATCACAGAGCAGACGACCATGCACTCCTTCAACAGTCTCCTTGTCAGGTTGAAGTTCACTATCTGTTGTGATAACAACAAAAATATGAATTAATTGCTCTTAAGCTTTATTCTCTTTTATTTTTGTCAGGTCAATATTGGATGCAGGTACATATCCAAGAACTACCTGTTGCACACACCACTCCGGAGGAGACACATGGGGAAATCCATTGTTGGAGGATTAAAGAAAACTCTGTTAGACCAGTGTCTTGAAGATCCTGGCACATGTCTCTAGTTGAAGAAAAAGAGAAAAAAAGTTAGGCGGGTTGCTCAGAGAAGAACTGAAAAAAATTGTTCTGAGAAAGTGACCTCTGTTTTGCGCATAAAATTTTAAAATGTTGAAGAATTTTGAATGGGAATAGTGATGGATAGTACCTATTCCAACTCTCCCACTCATTCTGCAGTCTTGCAATGGAAAGAGCAGACAGAAGTTAACAGTAATTGTAATCTGAGCTTTTATTTTGAGTCGCTGTTCAAAAATACTCGTTTATATTAGGACATTCTAGTCACTAATGAAAGAATTAAGTGCGAGAGCTCTAACTAAGTGAAGTAAACAACCAAACGACAGTAAAACACTGAGTGGAATTTCACCTGTGCTGGGAGGCTGGCATGCCAAGGCAAACTTCCTTAAGGATCTGGCTACTGCATGCCTTTTTTAAAGTGATTATTTGGTGGTGTTGTATTAAAAGCTTATTTTTAGGTATAATATTTCATGGCAATCGTCAGTTGGGTATGATGTGATGCACCAACTCTGGAATGCTATCGCCAGAACAAATGCAACCCAAGACTCTTTAGACAATTTCAACTCTTATGATGACTTTTTTGTTGTTGTTTTTGTCCTGCTGGTCAACTGCCTAATTTTAACAACTGAAATGAAACTGATGGTGATGGAAGACCAGGATGACACACTGTAAACTGATGGTGATGGAAGACCAGGATGACACACTGTAGGTATGAGATAGATTTTGATACAGAAAGTTGCTATGAATTTATGGATATGTTTGTAGACATGAGTTTCAGTAATTATAACAACTGGTGTCTTTGGATGATGCTTTTTTTTTTAATTTTAAAGCAGTAAATACATTGGGTTACATTGTAGATAGGATGTTAAAGCATGTAGAGGGTGTGTGCAGAGAACAATAAATTCCTGTTCATCATTCATAGAACATTGCAGTTAAATGAAATTATTTTTGGTCAGCTGAAAAATAAGAGCTAAGCATTTATAGTGGTATTGTAAACCTTTATTCACACATCTGTTGTGCCTTGGCCTCTTTTATCTGGAGTTATCAGATACCACATGAGGTGGTGGACAAGTGTGGGCTTCAATGCTGGTGGTACATGCCCCCTATGTGGTGAGCTCGGGAAGGAAGAAGAACTACGCCATTGAAACATTCAAGCTTCTTGTCCAATATGGTTTCAATTTTCTTTCTCTTTAAGCAGCTGAGCTCATTTGGGGAGTTTTTTTTTAAATATTTTTATTAACACAGCAGGCTTACAGGGCAGAAACATCAATAATTATTTTCACTTAAGACACCTCAACCATATGGTAGAGACAGATATTGAGAACCTTGGAAGAACACAGTTGCAGCAGCTAGTGCAAGGGTAGGAAAATTTCTAAGAATACTTCACCCACTGTTGCACGATATTGATGAAGAAATGCCTCTTCAGCATTTGGAAAACATAAAAAGCCCCCCCCCCCCCCCCCCCCCCCCACCCAAATAATGGCATCAATATTCTTATAAGGAATCTCTTATTATTATTCAATAAAGTACCAGCTAGTGTGTATTCTTCTTTCCCTAATCCCAGAGACGCTTTGCATGCAAGAAGTTCAGAAGAGCTCAAGACAGGGTCAACTGGTCGTATTAGAAGTTGTGCAGCCAAAGAAGTAAACCAACACCTTTTTTTCCAATATGATTATGATATTTTTTAAATGTAGATAAATGTTAGCTTTTTAGCACATTAGCCGTATTTACATGTTTTAGCACAAACAATTCAGCACAAACACTTTCATTGTCTTTTTGTAAATAATTGTCCATATCATTATATAAAAGATCTCGTTGACAAATGATCAGATTTGACTGATATTTTTTCCATACTTTTATCAGCTTTGCAAGTGCCAAAATCAGTACCACAATTATGATCAGGGAAGGTTTACTGTCTCTTCCAGTCTGTTTGTTTCCTGATGTAAGGTTCAATGTCACCCAAAACAACCAAGTGGATGGCTTCCCTGACATCTGGCAGAATTACCGACTGACTGCATAATCTGCTCCTTCACTTCCTTCATCAGTAACCACAGTAAACAGATCCACAAGTCAAAACTTTGACAAATCTGGAGATTTAAATGATTTCGTAAATGTTTCTCCAAGCTCATCTCGAAATTGTATGTATAACCTGCATACATTACCTGCATACATTACCTGCATACATTACCTGCATACATTACCTGCATACATTACCTGCATACATTACCTGCATACATTACCTGCATACATTACCTGCATACATTACCTGCATACATTACCTGCATACATTACCTGCATACATTACCTGCATACATTACCTGCATACATTACCTGCATACATTACCTGCATACATTACCTGCATACATTACCTGCATACATTACCTGCATACATTACCTGCATACATTACCTGCATACATTACCTGCATACATTACCTGCAATATATAATTGTTTTAGGTATTCATACTCTCTCCTTTAGCCTCCTCAATATTGGTTGGAAAGATACTGAAGTTGATTACTATGGTGTTGCCAGAGCAAACATGATCTCTATTTGTCGTGGGGATACTGAAATTGCCACAAGTCCACACATTCCTGGGATGTCAGTAATCTCACACTGAAGGGTCCTAGTAGCAGTTGCTATTAATGCCAATAGTGGTACAGCCTGATGCAAAATACTAAGAATTTGTGTTCTACGAAAGGTTTCTCCCGTATTAAAGTTAAGAGTACATGTGCGTAAGTAAGAAACCTACTACCTATAGATATCATTATTAACATTCCTCTTTTTCACACAGTCAGCTTTGTCAACAACCAATGCTTTCATCTTCTGTTAAGTAAATACTGCTCTTTTACAACTCTCTTTCCAGTGTCTCTCTGGAAGTAGCTACTGCGGTGTGAAGAAGATCAGGCTAAACTGTCCATTGCTAATGCCTCATTTGATGACCGCACAAGCATTTCCATTTATTGCAGCCAGTGATGGAGCACTTGATGTCAGTAGAAAAACCTTCAGATTAAAATAAAAATTCATGTAGAACTGTTAGTGCATATGTAGCTATAGATTGCATCAACTGAATTATCATAGAGAAGCAGTTAGAGATGCGTACAGTAAAAATATACTTGATCTTCCATAATGGCTCTCAGTGGAGTTACCACAGTCACTAGGCTTGCAGAATGTCCTTGCATCCCCATACATACATACATACATACAACATACAGGTGATGTAAAATGGCAGAGAAGAGCATGCATAGGTTGTTTTCTTTCCATACCCTGTGTGAAGGGATGGTGCCGTGCTGACATGCTTCCATGGCATGTTGGACTGGAATGACTGGAGGGAGAAACTGATAGCAGCAGTGGTCCAACTCTGCACTTGTACTCAGACGTGCCAGGCACTTTGGGTTGTGCTGCACCATGGGAGAAGAGGTACTTCCACTTTCCAGTGCCAGGAATATAGTTTTTAAAAATCTATCCCCCCATTCAGGTCTTCAAATTATAGTGCCATTACTTCTCCCTACCCCTTACCTTTCCTTTACACAATTATTTTTGATATTTGATACGAATTTGAATTTGTTGGAGGCTTATTAGAGAGCTGTTAGCCCTCTCATGCCTGTGGGCATTGTGATTGCCTCTCCAGACACACACTAGTTGATGGTGACCTTGAGGAAATTGTAGTATGGAACTAAAAGAGAAGAAGAGTAGCTGTGTAGATTGTTGAACTTTTTGTTATTGCATAGCTGTGTCCTGCAAATTTAACCACTGAGGTAAGAAAATGTGTTAACATAATTCGTCAGGGGTGTGGTGGATGTGGCTATATTCGCCTTCCCTCCCCTAGATGCATCCCTGCCATGAGGAGCTGTTGTGCTAGTGTTGGCAGGCACCATGTGGGCCAGCAAATACAGAGAAGGCTGCTCACAGGTCACTGCCATCATGATGGAGTGGTAACAGAAGTCCACTCAATTTAATGGTTCCCAATCACGTTCCATCTTTCCTAAGAACCACAACATCTCCTTTACACTCGATAACTACAATGTCACCCACAGAGTTGACAGTTACACCCCAAGGCAGTTACAGAACACATGCAACTATTGATAGGGGAAGGTTTTCCAGGAAACACATTTTTAAAAACCCTAAAGGCTGCTCACATTCCTTGATGTTAAAATGGATTAGCTCGTGCTATTTCAAGGCATACGGTATGAATTTTCTTCTCACGCCCTTATGTGTTCAGGTAACATGGTTGACCACAGTGAACTCGCCTATGATCGCAGCATGGCTGTGACAAATTTAGCCCAGGGCTGCAAGAAGGCATTTTGTTGGTTGGGAGCAGAACGTAATTATAATCTCTCCTCTAGTTAGTCCTCCCTTCCATCACCAGCAGATGTGTGGGTGCTGTTTGTTTTGCCTGGTGGTAGTCTGTTTTGCCTGGTGGTAGTCTGTTTTGCCTGGTGGTAGTCTGTTTTGCCTGGTGGTAGTCTGTTTTGCCTGGTGGTAGTAAAAGATTATGGCCACAATGGAAGGAAGGAAAGAGTTTGTTAGTAATTTAGTTTGGGCAAGTTTCTGACCCAATGGAACTGTGTGGGTAGTTAATGATCCTGTATGTTTCTCCTCCCAATTGGGGTGAACAATCCAACAGATCTATTGAAAAGATGTTACAATTCTGTCTGTGTGCAGAAATACAATAGCCATTTTATTAGGACAACTAAAATATCCCCCATGCAATCACTGAGTTAATGATGACTAGCCCCTGTGGTCTACCAAGTGGATTCTCTAGAGACTAAATGCCCATCCACATTACAAAGAAAAAGGAACATTTTGCTCCCTATCAAATCGCTAAGATGTAATGTTTTAGCTGTTACAAAATTGCATCTACACATAAAGGGTACCCCGAGTGACACTTGATGTGAGTTCTGCTTGGGAGTCCAACCACTCACCATTTTCTACTTTGACCACATTCTTCAAATAAGTCATGCCTTAGTAATAGCTCATTTATCTAACCAGTTATTTCATTCATGCACACACACACACACACACACTTCATCATTCCCGTCCTCCAAAGTAACACACACACACGATCAAAATTGGACCCACTATAAATGCTATATTTAACGATGATGTCAGCATAGTGGCAAGATGGAACATCCGACTATTTCACCCCCCCCCCCTATATATAGTCCTAAATTAATTTCCAAAAAAGGGGGAAGGGGGGCAGATGCATAAAGCTTATGTTAATTTGTCTTCATGTACGATGGCTAGCCAGCTCAACTAATCCTCAAGCATGTGGTGGGTAGGTCACTATGAAGACCTTGACAAATAAATGATTATAGCGTAGAGATTACATACCTATATCATACATAAACGTACATGTTCAAGTAATGATGTACAAACATTCTGTTACTTTATTATTAATTTGATACTTGTTACTATTAATCTCTTTCTCTCTCTTGTATGCAGCGATGCACTGGATGCCCTGGGGCTGAAGAGGTACTGCTGTAGACGGATGCTGCTGTCCCATGTAGACCTGATTGAGAAGCTGCTGAACTATGCACCGCTAGAGAAATAACCACGCCCACAGACTTCACAATATTAATCACACCCTGCCATTTAATTATTTTATGCAGCGCTGGACGCTTCTAAGATGTGGTTTGATTGTATTCATCGAATCATCACTCTTATTTAACATATACTCTGAATCAATGTAATTACACTGTGTTACATATATTGGCACTAATTTAGCGTTCTCTACTCAATGATCTGATTTCAGTGAATGCTTCTTTGGTTGCCATGGTTTTACGAAGGCCCAACCTATTTCGCACCCGCTCACGCCATTCTATATACTCCTCTGCTTTCCTGGCTTTGGAGTGCCCGTTCTCTTCCTCCCGTGTTAGGTAAGGGGTTGTCAGTTGCTGAAGCACCTGTTGACATGTAATGAGTCATTGAACCAGAAAAAATTATTAATTAAAATTAATTAGTTTACACAATAATCAAAATCAGGCAACACTATCACCCCTAGCAACCATAAAGAATGTGGAAATAGCCATTCTCCTTGTGCAGTAAATAATTTACGCATCATTTCATTATTTTTTTTTGGGGGGGGGGGGTTGGTTCGCTAAGGAAGGCACTAAGGTGGCTAGCTTGTCCAAACAGTATTTTGTAAATCACAAATTAGAATTTGGTCAACAAAATGTCTGGTAACCTTTCATGTCAATGCTGAAGAGATAAGTCTGCAAGAAATCATATCTAAATGAACCCTGCTGCCCTCCAAATTTAAAAATCCTACACATTCATTAGTATAGTATTTACAAGAGTGGCTACAACAAAAAAAAAAAGAGAAATAAATGATTCATGTGCAATTTTTTCAGAATAATAAATGTTTACTACATGTATGTGTGAATGATTTGTAATAGAACATGTACATGTTGCCATGGAGTCTGAATGTGTCATCAGCAGTTGATGGGCTTTCTGCAACAGAGTTAGAATTATTGCTAGGAGATGCATGGCTGGACATACAATACCACAGACAGACAGACACAGACAGACAGACACAGACAGACAGACACAGACAGACAGACAGACACAGACAGACAGACACAGACAGACAGACAGACAGACACAGACAGACACAGACAGACAGACAGACAGACAGACACAGACAGACAGACAGACAGACACAGACAGACAGACACACACATCTCAACTAAAGTGGTTATGATTTTGGCTCAATATATTATCCCCTTAGTTCTTCCAGTTCTCCTCAACCATGGCTGTGAGTACCAGGTCCCACTTATGTAGCAGAAGTCCCATATGTGATTCATGCCGGATTTGATTTTGCTCTCAAAATTAAGTAGCCATGCAGTTTTGTTGGATTACCGCAGATAAACTTTGGGTTACCCGGCCACACCTTCAGCCAAATATGGTACTTATGACAAACATCTGAACCCAGAGACTATGAAAGCTACATGGACAGGGTGCAAGGGGAGAACAGCCGCATATCCTAACCAGCTCAGAGAAAAGTGGTGAAAGAAAAAAAAGGGGGGGTGGTTGGAGAAAGGAGGAAAGGAAAAAAAGGAAGGAAAGGAGAAAAAGGGGGGAAAACAAACAACAAAAAAAGTCTCTTGGGAGACAGTTGCCATATCCATTGTGCCATGGTTTTTGTAGGCTTTTTTTGTATGAAATTCCTATTTTTCCCCACCAAGAGTGCCAATTTCGGGGAAGGGGGGGGGGGGGGGGGGAGCCTGTCATTTCCACAGGGTTAGCTACACATGTCCAAAAAATTTCCATTCAAATCATCCATAACTGTGGGAGGAATGAGCAAACAGACAGACATAAATGTCTGCCGAAATCCTCTCCGGTATGATAACCTCCAACTGCCAGTTTGGACGATTATAGAAAGTTACAACTTGTTTTCCATGATATGGAAACATAAAAAGAGTTCATGGTTCTGACTTAGATTCTGCATGTTTAAAATGAACCAATTGTTCACCTGAAGTGCATTGTACATCTAAAATTTCATTTCCCTATAGGCTGGCTAGTTAGTTGGTTCATTAGCACAGAAATATGAGATACAAGCATAGGTGCCAACTTTTCAAAAGTCGTTTCCCAGAAAAAGACTGCACTCCAAATGATGTCATTTCAAACAATATAGTGGCTAGTAGCTAGCCAAGTGCTGTGCAGTTTCAAATATTCATCTTTAGTTGTCCATCTCCTATCATCATCAGCAGCAGCAGCAGCAGCAGCAACAGGCTTATAGGAGTTCTTTTAACAACTAAGCATGTTGCTTTCTTGCAGGTTTTTTGTGAAGAAGTTGATCATTGAAGTAAGACTCTGGCACAGTGATTGTTAGCACCAAATTTTTGGTCGTGACTTTGGTTAGTGGTTAGTAACTAATGAAACCACAGAACACCTGATCACTGCTCCCTCCATGTACAAATAAAACAAGGGATTAAATAAATAATAAAGTCCTGGCATATTCCTGGACACAATGGAATAATGGTCAGCTTTGCTTTGCTGGACTCCAAGTTGTTCCCCTGGTCATGTTGTGTATGCAAGCAAAGTTTGAGGTCTCTAAGGGTTTGGCAGTGCATTAACCACATAGGTAAATACAGACATACATACAGACATACATACATACATACATACATACATACATACATACATACATACATACATACATACATACATACATACATACATACATACATACATACAATTTTGTGGGTTTAGCAAAGTGAGGTTGTACAGTTTTTAAACTTTGTTCGCTCACCAAGTTCTCTACTTTCCCACTTCAGGAGAGATATCAGGTGTAATTTTAAAATAAAGTTTTCCCTTCATAATATATATATATATAGTGTAGTCCACATAATTCGAATCCGGTTAGCACAAATTTCCACTTTATTCAAAATTTTCCTAGGTCCCCACATAGGAATAAGACAAAATATTCGAAGGGAAAAGATCGCTTAATTCGAAAAATTGAATTACCCAAACAAACAATATACCCATGCGCACTACTACCTCCAGCTGAGTTTTGCTGCTTCAGAAGTAAGCACAAATTTGCCATTAGAAAGAGGGTGAGCTTTTTCCCTTCCTTTTAGCTGCTGCTGTTGATATACCCACAGAGGAATACCTCCTCCAATACCTCCAGGAGAAATATCCAGAATTTGCCTCACTGAAAGCAGGTGAATCTCTTTAAAAAAAATTTTTTAATTTATTAATTTTTTAATGCATTCATTCATTCCTCTTATAGTGACCCTCCTTGCAATACATCATGCAAAAGGCAAAATACCCATCACTTACCATCAAGAGGAAGCTTCAGATTGTGGAAGCAGTGGAGACCTTACCCCCAGGCAAGAAAAAGAAAGATATTGCCACTGAATTTGGAATCCCTCCAAGTACTTTGAGTACTATCCTCAAAATCAAAGAGACCCTGAAGGCAAGTCATGCTACAGGTAGCTCCAAAAAAATCAGACACCTAGACCCTACAAGGACTGATGTAGATGAATCTCTGTTCCAATGGTTCACTGCAGCTAGGACTCAGTCAGTACCCATCAGTGGAGAAGTTTTGAAGAGCAAGGCGGAAGAGCTAAGCAAAGAGTTGGGGTCTAGTGAGTGGACATGCTCTAGTGGCTGGCTTTCAAGGTGGAAAGTTCATCACAACATTAAGTACAAAAGTATATGTGGTGAGAACAGTGCTGTTGATCAAGCAGTGTGCAGAGAGTGGAAAGAGAATACATACCCTATTTCTTTTGCTTCAAAGATATGATCCCAGTGATGTTTTTAATGCTGACGAGACAGGACTTTACTGGCGTTTGATGCCAGACAAGACTCATGCTGTTTCTGGAGAAACATGCACTGGAGGGAAGAAGAGCAAGGAAAGGATAACTCTACTTGTTTGTGCCAATATGACAGGAGAAGCTTCCACTTCTAGCAATAGTGAGGTTCAAAAACCAGAGGTGTTTTTGAGGAATTCAAACTCTTCCTGTTGACTATGATGCCAACAAAAATTCTTGGATGACTGCCTCAATTTTTTGAATCGTGGTTGAGGAAGTGGGACTCGAAACTTTCGAGAGGCACACGTAAGATAGTTTTGTTTGTGGACAATTGTAGTGCCCACCACCACATGTGTCTGTCTGGCCTCTCCACCAACATGACAAGTGAGATGCAGCCCTGTGATCAGGGAATAATAAAAACCCTTAAACCATATTACAGAAAGAGCATGGTCAAACACTTACTTCGAACTATCGATAGTGGTGCTACATCAGCAGATTTCAAAGATTACTCTACTTGATGGTCTTCAGATGGCAAGAAATTCTTGGAATTTTGTTTCGCCATCTGCAATTGCCAACTGCTTTAGAAGAGCAGAATTTGTTCCACCATCAACACATTCTGAAGAGGTTGTGGAGAGTGAATCTGTTTCATCATTTGAAATTGGTTTTGATGAGGACTGCACCTTTGATGAATATGTGTCCAGTGATAGCCACTTACAGTGCAGCCCTGTGCTGAGCAGTGCACACATTGCAGATTCCATAAGGCAGAGCACTGAAGATGCTGAAGACAGTAATGATGATGCAGGTGACCCTCTTCCCTCGGTTACTTTTCATCAAGCTCATTCTGGTTTCTTAGATATGAAAGCTTACCTGCTATGCTCTTGTACAGAGAGTGGCATTGAACCATCGTATGATCAATTGGAACAACTTGAAACTGAGTTGCTAAAAGCTCATAATAATTCATAGACACAAACATCCATAACTGACTATGCTGTAAGGCAATAATATATGAATACAAACATAAAAATAGTTCAGGAACTAGACCTCATTTAATAGTGATCCATGCCTACATGCTTAAACTTATACACACTACATTGTGTAATGGGGATCTGGAATTATCTGCTGATTATATCTTTTTACCTGTATACAAATCAATAACACACAATGACATAATGCATTTGCAGTAACCAGGTACATTGAAAACGGTGAACCTGATAATTCAAATTTTTTACCATTGATGGTTCAATTTTGAATTAAGAGAAATTCTTATAATTCAAATTTTCTGTTAATTCAAATATTCTGTTAATTCAAATTTTTTCTCTGGATTATTAAATTTGAATTATGTGGACTACACTGTATATATATATATATATATATACAGTAGAACCTCAGAGTTACGAACCCCAGAGTTACGAACTGACCGAACACCAAACTGGAAAAAAAGTTGGTAAAGTACCTTACAATTCTCTGTTGTGGGCAGGAGTCAAGTAAGAAAAAAATAAAGCTGGCAGTACTTAAAATAAATTTTGAACTTCATGGCTGGAAGAAGTGTTGAAAAGGCTAAATAGTTGCAGAACAGCTGCAAATAAGCATATTTGCATTCAGTTACAATAGTTAGGATAAGTACTCACCAAAATATTGTTTTAAATTACTGTAATAAATCATAACTATTAAGAAGCACATCATTGGGATATCATTATTTCAGAGTTACAAACATTTCAGAGTTATGAACACTGCAGTTTCCCAAGGGGTTTGTAACTCTGAGGTTCTACTGTGTATATATATATATATATATATATATATATATTTTTTTTTTTTTTTTTTTTTTTTTTTTTTAATGAGAAAACAAAAAATAAAATAAGGAAGAAAAAAAATTGAAGCAGAGTTGTTTCAACCTCAGCTTTTGGATAGCAGCTTTAGTTGTCTACTCCCAAACAGATTGGTCTCTCTGTCTTCCCTTCCCATCCCCTCCCCCCTCCCTTCCCACTCACATAGACACTCATTCTATTTCTAAAAATTTAGAGCTATGAAAACGAAAAGGGTACTTTTTGAGGTAACAAGTAAATGAAATTTGGTGTGAGGATAGGTGTAGTGACAAGGTTAATGCCCATTCAATTTGAATTTTGCTAAACAGAGGTAACTAGCATTCAATGTTATTCAGACCAGTTTTTGTTTGTCAGGAATAGACTCACATCACCCACTTAATCTCCCATTTTGTGTGTCCTGAGGCCTTCAGAATTCAGCTATTGGATTATAACATTGTCCAAGTTACTCCCCTGGTCATGTTGTGTATGTAAGCCAAGTGTCACTAGGTCCAAGGGTTTGGCAACATAGTAAAGTTGACACTCCGATGACGAGCGAAGCAAGTCCACCAGCTAGTTCCAAGTAAAATAAAGGCCTGTCAACACTATATGCTAAAACTGGTTTCAATCGTCTCTGGAGCGGGCTCCATGCATCCACATGAGAAAAATAATCCGTACAGTTCCATGTGAAGCCACCTGAAGGTTAGGCTTCAAGTGACTTAATATGTATTTAACATTCCTGTGGTTATATTGTTGAAGTACATAATATTTCGGAGGGAAAGGGACAGAAGAAGCACACAAGAGCTAATAAAATCTGCACTTTAATATCAGGTACACACAAGCCAATTTATGCCAAACAACCAGCCCATGCAGGTAATGTGGAGTATGTTAAGTATTACCCCAGAATGGCCCCAAGAAAATGGTTGAAACCTGCTCTTGCTAGAGAGAAGTACTAAGAGGTTTGTAGTGTGGACAGACTTTTTTTTTTTAATTATGCAGAAAACTTAAATTAGTAACAGGAAATAAAAAGTTAAACCCTCCTACCCCAATCCAGGATATGTCTACAATCTTTTTTAAATTTTATATTTAACATATGCTTTATTTCCATTCACCAATTTGAGTAGGGCGCATGACTTTTCCCCTCCTGGAAGCTACTCTATACCACATGATCTGAAATCTTCACCAGTTGATTACAGATTACCTGTTCTGCGTGCAGCTTTCTCTGCTTTATAGTGTCCTTCATAGTCCTGGTCACCTTTTTAACCCTCCTATGTTTTCCACCCCATTGTCTTCCAGGGGTCCATCTAGCAGTGCACAGCACCCGTGTGAGAAACATTTGACGGGAGAGCTGTCGATCTTTCCCTATGTCGACCTTGTGCCTACTCTCTCTAGGCTTACCCTTTACCTAATCACTGTGCAAGCGATTAGGTAAAGGGTCTGGCTAATAAGAGAGTCATTGACAGAGGTGTTGAATTGAATTGAACTTATTTTATTTTTCGGAAAGGGTTGATCAGAAGGTCAAGAGATTAACCTAAAACAAGATTAATTATTATCCATAGTTAGTATAGAAAATAGTGAAAAGACTTTTTTTTTTTCTTCTTTTTTTTTTCTTTTTTTCTTCTTTTTTTTTTCTTTTTTTTTTCATTTTTTTTTCTTTTTTTTTTCTTTTTTTTTTCTTTTTTTTTAAGTTAAGAGTTTTTAACCTACACGACCCTTCCAAAAAAAAGGAGCTGAATAGAGACTGGTAGAAATTCGGCATGCCTCCTTGTGGTGCTTGGAGCCATCCGAAGCTTCTAGCCATTTAGATCACTCCATCGTAGACTAAACTCTTCTCTGTTAGGATCTTCTAAACAGTGAGCTGTGTGCCAGGTCAAGACATGGCTAAGCCCTAAAACTAACATTGCTCATGGATCTGTCTGATCAGGGTCCATCATCAACAATTAACTTAACATTCTGTCATCTTGAACTATAATCTATTGTATTGTCTATTTGTATTTATCAAATATCTATATGCTCATTGAATGTCTTTTGTTTAATGTCAGAGTTGTTCTGCTGGATTCATAATTCACTATCCAAGAAATACAATTAGTCTTGATTCCCTATGTGTTTTTATCTATTATTATGACGCTGATATTGACTATAACGCTGAACATATTTTGTTGTATTACTAATGGTTTTGGGAGTAAACAGATTATCCCTTCAAGTGGAACAGACAACCAACATACTAGATGACCCCAACTGATAAGGAAAAGAAAAGGAGGAAAAAAAGAAAAAGATCTACACCAGAGCGCTTGATTCAGCTATGAAATAAAATTTTCAGTGTCAGCAAGCAATTATTTTCATAATTTGTGACTAGGATGTCTAGTCACCCCCTGTATTGTGACCCCCAACAGAAGAATTTATTCATTATGTATTCAACACTGCATTGACAGTCATTCATCAACTCCCAAAAACAAAAATATGGTGTTTGATGTTATGCCCCTTTCTACCAAGCCAACCAATTAATATTAATTCTTGCTATAAAAATGGTGAGACTCATTCAGCACTTATTACAATTTCAATGTGAATGTAATTAAAACTGCATGGAAACTAAACAGATAACAATTGGGGAACTATAAAGTGTTAACTGTAGATTCTTTCCCCACTTTTAATTTAGAGTTATCAGTTACCCAAGACTCTCACACAAGCTGTGTAAGAACAAGCTTGATTAATTTTGGCATCTTACCAAGCTCTGTCCCTTATTTGCAGGTAATATCATTGAAAGTGGGTGATAATTCCATAGTTGAAGTCAGCTGGTTGGGAATCCCAATATAAAACCTCACCAAAGGTTCAATTTTAGATGACCTTATCAGAGCTGGTTAATTCATCCTAAAGAACCCAATCTTAATTTGAAAATAAGAAAAGAAAAAAATAGAAGTGATTTATTGATTGCATGTTCTCTCTTCCCGCCAATTTTTAGTCCCAAAATGTTGAGAAGATTTTGTGACCACAGCTGAATACTTAGCTACATGATGTTCAGATTATTATTGTTAAAGAATAGAAGAACAGTACAGAACAATAGTAATATTCTCAAACAACACAGGTATGGATATTTATGCAGGATAATACACAGCTTGTTTACAAGTATGTTATAGCTACCTACTTCTACATTGAGTGTCATCCCACATATATTGAATTAGAGTCTTGTGATGTTGCTGCCTGATAATGAATATGATAAATGATTCTAATACAGATACAGAGTGATATGCCAGTGTTAATTTCTAATAATAGAATGAGTAGATGTTATGAGATTCCTAACAAAACTGCCTCCATAGTAAGGCTGGGAGTAGCACTGTGTGTCTGGGTGCATGCTGCCATGATTGAGCTAGACCATGATGGGATGTGAGGCAATGCTTGCCTTCCTCCTCTTCCTCTCTCTGCTGTCTCCCTCCACCACTCTTCTCTCTTGCTGCTGTTTCTCTTGACTGCAACTCACTTCAAACTCCTGCGTCTGCAGAGACACAGAAGACATCTTATTGATAAGGTCAATTGACATTGTCTTACAATGTCATTATAATCTGGTGAATGGTTAAATGTGTTCCAATATCTTTCATATTTATTGGACAACGAAAATTCTAAGACATTAAAGGGTAACTGAATTAGAAAAAAAAAATTTTTTTTTTTAATTGTCCTATCTTGTTGCCCTTGATGCATAACCTGGCATTAAAAAAAAAATTGGAAATTTTTTGTCAAATGTTCATGAACAAAACTTAGCTTAAAAATTTTACTTCCTGTGGGGGTGTAACTATTCATTGATATCACAAGGGGGACAACTGCAGCCAAAACTCAGTGGAGGTGATACGTTATTTCAACAAATTTCAACAATTCCTGGGTTCAGGAGGCCCAATACTACCGGTAAGTCCAGGATTAGTAGCAGCACATTGACATCTAGCGAAATAGCAACTGAAAAAGAGTTGTGGAGTTGGAAATCTAGCTATTTGTAAAATACTTTTAGCTCTTCTAAAGGAATAAGTGAAGAGTTCCCTTTGGAGAGTGCAATAATTTCTAATAACAGAGCCTAGTGACACTGATTCTTTTTTGCTTCATCCAGCTCTGTTTCAGGTAGCTAGGTAAGTATGCAATTGTTCATTTTTACACTTGGTAATAACATTTATAGCTAGTAACTACCCTGGGCTACTAGCTATAAATGTTATCACCTAATGTAAAAAGAACTATTATACAGATTGTTATATTGCTAGCTATGAAATATCTTGCTCCACACCAAAAATGGCAAGCTAGCTAGCAAGTATTAATTTACCATAACAAGATACTCATTTTCTGTAGCTATATAGCTAGCTATTAAATATCTAGCTCCACACCAAAAGTAGCCAAAGCTAAAAGTTTATTGCAAATAGCTATATTTTAACATGACAAATCAGAAAGTCTTTGATCCTCATTTTCTGTACCTGAATCAGAGATTGATGAAACTGAAAAGGATCTGAAGGTATGAACAATTATTGCACTCTCCCAAGGGACATATCCCTTCACTTATTCCTTCAAATTTCCAACTCCACAACTCTTTTTCCGTTGCTATTTCACTAGATGTCAATGTGCTGCTACCAATCCTGGACTTACCGGTGGTTTACACCCCCACAGAAAGTAAAAATGTTTAAGCTAAGTTTTCTTCAAGAATATAGGACTAAAAATTTCCAAATTTTTTAATACTAGGTTATGCAGAGGACAACAAAATAAGATAATAAAAAAAAATTTTTTTTCCAGTTTAGTTACCCTTTAATTATTATTCCTTATCTAACTATTGTGTTCAAATTTTCCATCCTCTCACCTCGTCCACAACAGAGCGTACTCGCTTGGCCAGGATACGAGGTGACCTCCGCACCTCCTCTCTGTTTATCTCCTGCAAGCATTTATTAGGCATAATCTGCACCTTCAGGGGCTTCTTGCCTGCAGATGTGCCATTGTCCTGGACCAGCTTCCTGTCAGCAGTGCCGATGTTGAGTTGAGAGGCTTTGTTAGTTAGTGAGTCTACTCCGCCCTTGGATGGGTGTGATTTATCAGGGGAGGTTGGACGATCTTTGATAGACAATTTTTTGTTCTTATTTTTGTTGCTGTTTTTCGGAGGTAAGGCAAGATATTTGGGTACTCCATCGGCAAGCAATTTATCCTTCACCACAAATTTTCCAGTTCTGTAATTTGTCATAAACAAAATATTGATGACAATTTTATACAAATACATTTACACAGGATATTCCGTAATATTTGGAACTAAAAGTAACAAGGGGACAGACACATACACACTTGCATCCCACCAGCACCATTTTGTTTGTAAATATTTTAAAGAAGGTGGAAAGAAAGCTTGATTATAAACCATATGTCGAAAAAATTTTAGTGCTCTGTGGAGGTTAACACATACAACTTTCTAGTCCAGAGGCACTGGACACTTGGTCATATAGTTTTGTTAAATATGTCAGAAACTAGAATTCTTAGGAATAGTTCATGTGTGGCCCACACTAGTAGCACAAGGTGCTTCATCAAGGAAAGAAATAATGGTTTACCACAGTAAACACTAAACAAGTTAACATGTTGTTAGAGGAAACAAATGGAGTAGCTTCCAAGTGTAGGAAATACACATCACATCCACCAGTTTCCTCCATGATCAACTAACATACTGAACCATCATCAGGAAGGAAGGAAGGATCATATAACTGAATCATAACCATAATAATGATGCAGGCCTTTGCAAAAGATGCTGGAATGTACAAGTTCATTTCTATTCAAGTATCAAGTCTGCTACAACATTTTGGCACTCATGTACACTCAATAAAATATTATGAACCTGCTTGATTTTAAGAAATTTATCAATATTTTAAACAGTTGGTCTTACAACTGAATATTTAGTGTGATTGGCATGCGTATATCATAATAGTAACAAACATACTCGGTTCGTACTACGTGAACATATTATTCTAATTGTTGAATACTCAAGGCAAGTAGAATAGGAAGGGAAACAGAGTAAATACACAACCATTTCTATGCAGTTCTATCCCACAGAGTTAAACTAGCAGTACACTATTGTTAGGTAACACGTACCTCTTCTTTCTGGGACGCAGGTACCCCTCGTGTTCCAGTCGCTCTATGATGCCCTGGGCCACAGTCACACCTACCCCAAGCCTGCGGGCCAGGCCAGAGGGTTGCATACGAGATAGATCCAGACATGCGTGCAGCGTACGACGCCACAAACATGTGCTCTGTACACATGTACCCACACATCTTAACAATAATAATAAACACTGTTTTTGTTTCCACTGTTCAGCAGGTAGCAGTGCCTGCATATGCAGCGTGAGTTGTAACACAAGTACAATGATTCCATAAGTATAGCAGTTGGCTCTGCTCAGCATACTAATTTAGATTTGAAGGGAAATATAATGAAGGATGTTCTATTAGACATCCTAGATGGTTGGTCGTTACTGTGGCTATGATTTAAAAGAGTCTGGCTGTTGTCTTCCTAAATAGAGGTGTGCAAATTTGATGTCCTTATCATTTATCTATTCCATGTCTATGCAAAACATATGCAACAATATTGGGATTCAATTGCTGCTATAGGAGAGAGAAGATAATCATTTGACACGCAGGACCTCATATTCTAGGCAATGCTCTATCTATCTATCTATCTTGATATACTACAGAAAACTAGAAGTTCTCACAGATGTATTTCTCTCATTAAAATAATGAATGAAACTCCACACAAAAGCTCCACATTAAGATTCTTCAAATTGATCATTGTCAAGTCATCAGAGGTTGTGCAGATTTTATTATCAAAATTCTTCAAGAATACACATTGGCCACAGAAAATAACTGATTCAGACAAAAAATCAGGGAACACATACTTGGATATATTCACACTGAGTTGACACAGGCTGACTATATCGGGAAATGCATTAGCTCAATGTCATGTTAATGTCTGTTGAATAAGTTGACAATAACTATAAACTCCATGGGGACATATACTAATGAAAAAATACAGTAAAAATAATAGCCCTCCTATAAGCTGGCACCAGTCCTACCTGTAAGGACGTCTGGGTAAGCGCAAGAAGGGTGGGGTCTGTGCAGGCCTTGCCACACTCATTTTTGGCACAGGTGACACAGACATGAAAGTCGGGCACGTGCACCTCCTCCAGCAGAGAGTAGCAGATGGCATGTTGCCACACCTGACACACACCGCAGAGCACCATCAAGCCATCGTCCTGCATGAGTGGAAAAGGAAGGTTTAATGAAAGTTACAAGGAATGAGAAATGTGTGTGTTATTGTGGAGGGGGAGGGGGTGAATCTAAGGAGGAAAAGGGAAGAATACGATCAAATGAAAGATTAGGGACCCCTCTAAGGAAGACAATTGGAATGCTGGCTTTTTAAATATAACACAGACATCTTCGTGATAATTTCAAACGAGTGATCACAAAAATCAATTTTGATATATTTGTCATCATCTATAGAGGATCTGCAGCGATTATCAGAAAATCCTTGTTTGAAATGTATAATCAGATTCCAAGTTAAGAAAGTTTGTCTAAAACTAAAGCGTCTTTTGATCATGTGTCTTGGAGTGAACTGGAATTTATTTGTATTGTTTCCTTAACTATTTATAAAAGAAAATCTGCTGCTAGGTCTGGGGCTGGGCTCTGGTTAAACTTGGCCCTTTGTAGCATAGCATTGAAAGTGTGCTCAGAGTATCACTTCCTTCACCCGCAGATCTTATAATAATAGAGCTAGATGTGTGTGTGTGTGTGTGTGTGTGTGTGTGTGTGTGTGTGTGTGTGTGTGTGTGTGTGTGTGTGTGTCTATATATGTGGATATGATAACTGGCCAAACGGCTTAACGGATTTGGCTGAAAATCAGAAGATATGATCTTCAAGTTAGTGGAATGGTTCTCAGCTAAATCAAATTGTCCACACCTCTTCATTCCAGTGTAGGATCTAAAAGAACCCCGTAAATGACTCTTCGACATCCACCATTTTTCAATGATGATATAGCATTAGGTGTTCACATGCTACCATTCCTAAGTAATGTTAATGCACTTCAACACCATTGAGTATCTTATAATAATAAAGCAATACATACATACATACATACATACATACATACATACATACATACATACATACATACATACATACATACATACATATATGCTCACTATAGCTGCCCAAAAGGCTGGAAAGATTTAGCTGAAAATTGGTACAAATGGTCTTCAGGTAAGCGGGATGGTTTGTTCAAGTGTAAGAGCTTCATTCTCATGTCTTAATCTGAGTGTATGCCTGGCTGACATTTGTTCGAGGCGTGAATGATGTTCTTTCTGTGTCTCTAGGTCTGTACTGAGTGCCTACCTAGCAGACATTTCTTGGACTTCCAAGATCCGACCCAAACATACTCCAGTTGGCACAACTTCCATCCGTGCTTAGAGAAGAAATGAGTTATAATATGTTAACGTACACCTTCAGTCAGCTGCCTACATTGAATTTTGAGCACAGGAAATCTATGTTAAGGTGATAACTGCAGTTGAACAAGGTGAGGGAAAGCTTTTTTTGGTGCCTAAATGCAAGTGGAGGAATAGGCAAGATATACACCATTAATATCATCTTGGACTATTTGTAACCACAGAATTAGATTGCCCTAGCCACAGCAGTTTCTGGCATTGTAGCGACTTTGATGAACAACGGACAAACATTGCACTCCAGATGTAAGATTCCACTGCATACTCAGGATAATTCCACCTGTGGATTCATCAAGCGCTGTGCAGCAGGTCGCCTAATGCCGCAAACACAACTCTTGGTGATAGACAAAGTGACCATGGGACACAGGTACATATTAGAATGCCTTGACCATAGCTTACAAGATGCTAGAAGCAGTAACAAACTCTTTGGTGGACTAACAGTACTCTTCTCCTGAGACTGGAAACAGATACTTCCACTTATCAAGCGAGGATCTCGAGCACAGATCATAGATGCCACCCTGAAAATATCATATATTTGGGACCACATTCACACACTGGAGTTGCATTCAAATCTTATTATATCAAATTATAAATCAGTATCAAAGTTCAGACTCTGCAGAGTACCTCCTGCAAGATGGCCATGAAAGGGTACCATCGATGCAAAAACTGGAGCAATTCATTGTCTAAATACAACAAAACCTGTGTCTGACTTCAATCAACATGACAGACCTGTGCCCTTTCGTGTTCGGAGACCATGACCACAACCACAGTGCAACTTGTCAAGCAAGTAAGGCAATCAGTGCTCCAACCAATAAAGCAGTTGAAGGAATAAACAACATGATGATAAAGTTCACTGGAGAAAGAAGAATTACAAGAGCTGTGACACTGTAAATAATGAGAGACACTACCCGGTGGAGTTCATCAAGTAGCTAACCCCAACTGGATTTCCAGCACACATTATCAGAATAAAGGTTGGCAGCCCCATCATGCTACTAAGAAACCTAGATCCTCAAAACAGACACTGCAATGGAACACAATACATTGTTACTCACCTTCACAATCACATCATTGAAGAAGAGATCGTAAAAAATGTCTTCCCGTAAAACATGGTCACCAATAGTTATGTCCTCTCATAAGACATGAACTCTGTAAGATAGTGTGTGAGCACAGCCCACCTTCTAGCAAGCAACGTGGCGATAGCGTGCTAGTGGCATTAATGTTGTCAAACAAGTTGTACATGCGCATGAAGAGTGGCTATCTCACTTCATGGCACTCTAACTCAGGCACCAATTCATCCTCCATTTAACAATAGAATGGAGAATAACAGATAGGCGATAGAGAAGTGGAAGCACTACACATACTCACCACAAGCAGGCTGCTGCAGTAGAAGGCTAACTGTGTGCATATTTCATCCTTATCTAGTATTCACTCTTCCTTAGTACATGAAAATTTGTGCAACAGCAAAATAGGTTAAATGAAATTTATAGTATGCAAAGGAATTGTTCTAATAAAAAGAACGCTCATCGATGTGCATCATTGGTAGTGAAATTTAATACACTCTCAAAACTTCAGTGTCACTATATATAGGGGGTATTGTACTTATCCTGACCTCGTTGACCCCACATGGACATCGCACAGTGTTGTCCTCCACCTCATGGGCCACACCACCTGTCCCCACAGTGGAGGGCGGATGGAGGGATGGGGTATCTTGCATCTCTCCTTCCTCCCCTTCCTTTTCCTCATTCTCATCTGTTTCCATGCCTTTGCAACCTTCTTGGCTGTCAGGTTCATTTGCTATGCCATTGGCCTGCCCAACATCTGTGCAATGGAAATTTGGAAATTATAATCTAAAATATTATTCATGACAAATCTCTAATATTTACATGTTAAATATTCTTTAGTGTTTATGTTTTTAAGAAAACAACAAAGTATAATTGAAGAACAAATCTTAGATCACAGCAGGACATGAGAAATGGAATTCAATATGGTTTCCTCATTCATCAATTCTTGAGATTATTAATAAATCCTATACTCCTTGGAACAAATAAATATTGTCAGCATTCTGATAATCGAAAAAGTAACTCCCAGAAACTTACCTTAATACTGCAGTAATGAGAGAAAGTTACACTGTGATGATCCCACCCATGCTTATACCTGCAGTGATGGCGTCTTTGACATCATTGCAGCCTCCTCCTGTGATGTTATGTTTAGCCATCCCATTGCTGAAGGACACACCCCCCTCAGTATTGGTGGCACTTATGTTGTCGGCAGTGTTGTTCATATCTGTTTCCTCTGCTGCCATGTCAGAAACATCTGCTCCAGTGAACTGAGTACGCTTGGTCTTGATACGCAATTTTACACTAAAAGAAGAGTGGGGGGAATTCCAGCTGCACTTGTGATGGCACTAATTTAGATACCCATTATGCTAATAATTATTAATACCACTTGTACCAATATGGTTGCTATATCTTTCATGTATGCATTTACTGGGTCAACCCACCATCAATATGCTCTATTCAAATAATGCCACCCAATTGACCTGATTTATATTTAAAAACTCTTTTTTTTATTGTAAAAAAGAAAAAGAAAGGTTGCCAATAGCATTGCAAATTCTGAACCTCTCTTAGCATAGTACAGTAGTAAGTAATGGAAATTTACATCTTCACTGCCTTCACTCTGTACAGAGATGGACCACTATGAATAGCTCATGTTTGGTCCTTGCTACATTCATGAAGTATTACACAGCAGTCTAGCCTCTATCTGCAGGAGACGTTCAGAGAAATGCCATTTTGAGAAGGATGAAGTAAAATCTATTGAGAAGTTAAATGTGTAGAGGACATGCACTGCTCCAATGCACTGAACAGTACAAAAGTACATGCAACTTCTGTTTTGCATATAACAATTGCGTATTAGTCAAGTAGGACAATGACAAGAAACTGCTGTAAATGTGTGGACTTTAACTGTCATTGGTATTTCGTCAAAAACAAACAGACATAAATGCAACTTCATAGCAATGTCGATAAGATAAAAAAATTAAATAAAAAAAAGGCAGCCAAATTGACAAATAATTATGCATGAAAATTTTTGTGGGCACGTACGAATGAAAAGGTGTGTTGACATCGCCCACCCTGATGGAGACAGGATTGCCCTCAAACATAAAGTCATCACCACTAGTGGGCTGAAACCCAGGGGGGTTATAGTCCTCAGGGGTCACTGGTAAGGTCCACAGGAAGAATAGAGAGGGAAGAAAGGGAGTAGAGTGGAAGGATTGGAGAGTTGGAAGGTTATTTAGTCATGTCTTTAATATTGGTCTTGTTTTATGCACATTACACCTACCGTCGTCATAGTAACTTAGCTTCATGGTCATCATAACATCATCAGGAAGAGGTTGGAGGGTCTGAGTCAGCACAATGATAGTCCTGCATGATGTGAGGAGGAGAGAGGGAGAGGGTGAGGGAGGGAGGACAGAAAGGAGGGGGATGAGTTATATAAAGATGAAGGAGGCACGAGATACAGATTTGAATGTTGGCTGGAGGTGGGGGGGGGATGACAGTTAGAAGTTGGTTCTGGGAGAGAGAAAGGAGATAGTATGGACTTACCTGAGTAATTTGATGGTAGCTCGCTTTGTTTCTGTCTCAGTGAAAGCACTAGCCACTTCCGTATCATTCCTAGCAGAACCAGTTGTGATTCCCCATCATATGATTATTACAACATCAATAATGGCGCGCACACATACACTCACTCACCGGAATATTGTGACTCCTTTTTGCTCACTATAGTCAAACTATATAGCCAGAGAAGAGTAAGATTTTTAAAAGCAGATTTAATGTAGCCCTAGCTCAATCACCTTAAAAGTGTAAGTTTCAACTGCTGTCTGTGGAGAAACAAAAGAAAGGAAATGAGTAATGTAAAGTTAAGCTAATGCAATGTTTGCCTCCTGACTTGCACACACACATATGTAGATACACTTACCAGAGGTTCTGCACTATCAGCATATATCTGTAGTAATATCACACACCAATTCAAATGTTCACACAGGGCATACAGAGACATGTAAGTATTTGAGTGTGTGTGTGTGAGTGTGTGTGTGTGTGTGTGTGTGTGTGTGTGTGTGTGTGTGTGTGTGTGTGTGTGTGTGTGTGTGTGTTCACGTGCGTGCGTCAGGGTAAGAATCATCAGATAAGATATGTTGCTAGTGCACAGGGCAAAAATACATATGATAATATTGTAGGCTACTTACTCCCACCACAATCATATGGAGCTGAGTGGACATTATGGAACATCAGAGAATCCAGGCAATAAAATAAAACAAGAACAAGAGATATGGTTAAGTAGAGCTGTACACCCATCACTTCACATATCATGACTTACATAATTCCTATCCAGTGCATCAAAGCATCCCTTGACCCACTGGATGACTTGACATGCCCCAGGACATGAACTGTCATCACGTAAGATCTTCAGGTTCAAATCTATTCAATCACCATTTTGTTATCATTGTGAATAAATAGAGTACAGCTACAGTCATCACACATACAGGGAAGATATCACACTCTGCTTTCCCTGTCAGTGTCTTCACAATGTCTCCTCACAATCATTAAGTTGCACACTGACTGTCCAGCTATATAGAGTTGGTGCTAAATTGCCAGATTTAATCTGCACCAATTATTTACCAGCTACCCACTCACTGTAATCAACATGCCAAAAAAAACAACCAAAAAAAACAACAAAAAGCAACACACATGTGGCTTGCATTTTGTTGTTGCTGGTGATGAGATATCCATACTAACATGAAAACACACAATTAATTTACCTTCCAAGCAGCGATCACCAAATGCATGCTCTGGGAAGATCGTTCTCAGATATGTGATGTTAGATATCTAAGCACAGATATAAATGATTTACATTACTATCACATACAACATACCACGCAATGGCTGGAAAATATCATTGCAACATCCATTGCTTGAAAATTAAAAGGTGTGATGTCCTCAGTTTATCAACATTAACTAGAAAAGTACCTGTCCTACGGATGGAGACAACAAAAAAATTACTATAATTGTAGATTGGTCTGTTTATTTCTTTGTTAAATACAGGAAAAGAGAAGAAAGGAATTTGAGGATGGTTTTGCTGACCTTCTTTAGAGTGTGCTCACATAATTGTGGTTTGAAGTATTCATAATGTAGCTTGATGGTTGGTTCTCATGCATGAAATTGAGCGTCCACACTCCTGAAGTATATTTTAGCATAACACCATTCCTAAGGACCGAGACAACAAAGAATTCTCAATATAATTCTAGATTTGTTGTTTGCTATCTACAGGGCTAAAAAAAAAAGTAAAGAAAAATACCTGGAAGTGGTTTGGGCACAGTTTTGCTGACCTATGTGTGTTTACGCAATTGTGGCTTATTGTAAGTGGGATGGTTTACTCAGGTATAGAGATGTGACCCCAACAGAGAAATCTTGAAAAAAAGGGGGGAAAAATAGCTGCAGGATTTTACTCCTATCTTTGCTAAAACTTCGCTATAGCCCTTTAGGTCCAATCAACCAAGAAAAACTTAAATCCTGTCCACACTGCACACTAAAACCTGTTTCACCTTCATCTGAAACAAGGCAAGTGTATTTTGATTCCTAAGCTATCAATTCAAGCTCTCTCGAGCTTATGAATATATCTGGCTCCACAACACAGAACATGCAATCCCATAATAATGATCTTGGTATATATGTTTATGGAAATCTGATAGCTGAGTCACTAGAAGAATTTGCAAAGCTTATTATTCACTTCATCTGAATCAATATAATATCCTATTTAAATCATCTTTTGCTTACATTCAAAATTACTCCAAGTCACCAGTAAGAAACCATTCGTTCTATGTGGCTCTGGACACATGGTAAATTCTGAAAGGAGGCAACGTTAAGTTATTTAGTGTCTATATTACTATTTGCTCTATGTTCCTGCCAGCCTGCCAGAAAAAATATATTTGAATATGGGGTCTCATGCAATCACCATTTAAATTGTGTTGGGCTCTTTTCATTGCTGTGTCCCTGTAGATGGTCTCAGAAAATCATACTTTGGGGCTATTTTTTTTTTGGTGTGAAACAGAGGAAGTGTCATAAGCTTGATGAACCTGTTTTTAAAATGGTGGATAGAAAAGAAACGAAAAAAAATTCCATGGCTTTCAACCAAGAAATGAATGGAAAAAAAAAAGAACTTGCAGAATATGAAATCAAGATAAAACACTTATTTCCAGCCAAATTTACTTTCAGTGATAAAAATGGTAATAGCCAGCAATGACATCCAATAAAGACTCAGTGAGCAGTGAAAAACTCAGCAAGAATATCTTCACATGCAAAACATTTGCAAGAAAAGCTGCAATAGCCCTGTTATTAGGACAACCAGTGATTTGATTATTTCCAGTAAAGCTGCAACATGCCTCTGGTATTAATTATACCTTTATTACCACAGTTTAAGACTAATATTATTAGTATAGCTCTTCTTTAATTTATTTTTGTTGACTAACTCATTAGTTATCCACCAGACATCTTAAGTGTAAGCATACTTATCAATTTAAATACTTCATTAAAAAGATAGTCCCTTCTTCCCATATTCAAGTTATTCAGTATTCCAACACACACCAGTTCTTAAATGATATAGTCATTCAGAACCATCACTGTCATCACACTTCACTCACTCCTTGGGACATATATATTAAAAAAAACAACAACCACTTCTACGATAACCTATTGGGCCATTTCTTAAAATATTTTGGATCAAACTCTATGTAGACTCACTTATCATTTGTACGTAATTTTCTTGTCATCTTGAATTCCAGCCTCACTCATACATTGTTAAACTACCAACTATTCTTCCAACAACTAACGCTTCATTAGCAGAGGAGTCTGACAATTGGTTGAGACACTGCAACTATTTATCGAGGTGTTGTCAAGCATGCCATAATATATCAGTGCAGAGAGCCTGCGGATTGCGCAGTTTAGGCTTATCTATGTACAGTATTGTGAATAATTTAGCTTTGTACTTCTGTGTCGCAAGCAGGGCAACCCAAATAAAGGAAACTCCTTCAACACTATTCCTTGATGGTCACAAACTAAGGTCAGCAATTCCTGGAACTGTCCACTAGACTTATAACATAGGACAATGGAAACTTGCAGGTTTTCTCGAGAATACTCTGAATATTGAAATTATCTTTGGTGAGTGTACTAATCTGGACAGGTCTCGGTGTATAAAGATGGAGTACACCATCAGAAAACTTATAGATGATGAGCCATGCTTTAACCATAATGAAAAAAAGTATGTCCACGACTTCCTCCCAAGGATATTTGAAACTGAGGCAAGAATAATAGAACTAATGGCAAGTGAACCTGACATAGGAGCTGCAAATGTGAAGTTAATTGAAAATACATCATAGAAATTTTATGTAGAATTATTTTCAAACGCAGGAGGAACAGCACATTTTGAAGTGAGGTCAGCCACTAATTTAGTAGATCGTGTATCTTCGAAAGCAACTGGATGTCCACACACTCTGCTACTTGTTGTGCTTGTATATTACATTTAATACGAAAGCTAATATAAATTTGTGATGTCATACCGGTGACATACGTTTCATAATAATTTTGATAAATGATGATACATAATAAATGATTTGTTATTTCTTTTTGATTCCTAAATCTGACACTTTCAGCAGTTGAGTATTGATGAAGACTCAGCCCATGCACCCATTCAGCTCTTAGAAGATCACTTCATCAAGTATTCCCTTCCAAGCTTCAGATACCATACAGAATTATGTGCAAACAGGTCAGTATTGAAAAGTCACATAAGTTTTTCTTATGTATGGATCAGGAATGCTTCCCATGTAAAGTATCATGTCTCCCAATGCACGCCTGGAGCAGCATTAGGTTACAAATTCACTCCTCAATGGAGACTAGGAGCATGGGTCTTTAGAAAGCTTTGCAGAGCTAACTTATTTCATACCATGCCCTGGAATCCCCTGGGAGAACATGAAATACTAGTGATTTGTATCCAATTATATTAAAAGGCATACTCTGGCATATTGCCCTCCAACATGGCAACTAGTAACCTTGCCATGGCTAGCTCCCATCGGAGTTCCAGTCATCCTTATATCCATTGCAGCTAGAGCATATCTTTCATCATCTGAAGATTTAGTCACAGTGTACTCACCTTCATGCAAGGAGACCATACTGAATCAGTGCACACACCAAAGATAAAAAAATGCCCAGAGCATACTCCAAGAAAGCCCTGGAAGGCTTCCCATTTTCTCCATAGCTAATAACTTTCCTCCATAGCTTATAACGGAGTGTCTCTATGCCTAATGGACAGACACAGGGTTTTCTGACCATAGTGCATGCAAAAATATTGTAGGACTGAGATTCCTCTAGCTAGAAAACCTCCCTTAGTGATACTGAAATAATAGAACTATCATACATTGAAAATCTATTCTGTGCAGTCCCTGCCCTATAAGATGGCTACCATGTAGAAATCTTCTACCTACTCTTGCTTAAGCAGGCTCTGTATTATCATTAATGTTAGTTATCATTAATGTTAGTTATCATTAATGTTAGTTATCATTATCATATAGCTATAGCACAAGATACACTAATGTTTGCATGTCTTACTGCCACAGCTAGTAGCTTCTTGACAAATAAGGCTGACTGCTGCTGGGTAACTTGCTCAGTAGGAAAAATAGCAGACCACTGCACACCAAGAATAAGATAACACAAATAAATAATAGCAGCAAGCTCATGATATAAGCAAGTCTATCTGTCAGCTCTATCTTTGTCTATCTATCTACCTGTTTACCTACCTACCTAGCTATCTATCTATCCATCTACCTATCTATCATAGACTACTGTAGCTACATAACTAGCATGTTCATGTAGCTATTAACAAGAAAAATAAAACTTAAGATAAAATACACGCATTTATTGTGATTTAGTTGAAACTCACGCTGCCAGTTTTCTGTCTTTGCATAATACTAGTAGCCATAGTGGAAGCTCTGGAAGAAGGAAAAAAAAAACATTAAAAGGGAAAAATGGTTACTGGTTCCTGTCTTTGAGCAGCTGCATATATCAAGTTTTAAAATTTTCCCGCACTTCAGTAGTTCTATTATTATTTTTTTAATGCGCATGCAAATTTGCACTGAGCAGAAGAAAGGTCGAATGGTTGAATGGGAAATGGTAGAGGGTGAAGTTTATATTTTGTGGTGGGGTGGCACCTGCTGGACCCTTTACCTACGAGAACCTTCGCCCACGGTGCATAGAGACCCTTCGCCCATAGAGCATAGAGACCCTTTATCTACCTGGCACTGCTAGTGAAGGTTTTATTGTGCAGACAACAAACGTGGTATGTGGCGGCAGACCCTTTACCCTATCTTATCTGGAGGTTTAGAGAGTGAAGGGTCTGGCTAGCTAGACCTGCCCACTGACAGTTTAGACAAAACGTTTACATCTATGGTTTTAGCCAGCCAGGCATTAACCTGTTGGATTTCCTGCGGGGTATCTAGGTCAAACTTTCCTGCAGTCTGGCATCTGGGTGCATTGGGTCTCCGGAATACTGTCAGGTGGGGTTCTGTCCAACTGGGAGCCATGTCTTATACGGAGGAGGAACCTGGATGCCCAGCAGCTAAGAAGATATGTCTGGACCTAGGAAGGGATGAAGCTACTAACAAGCCAGAGGGTGAAGATGTGATGGAGTGTAAAATAGATAAAACGGAAGGAAACCCTGCAAGTAAAGTTACACCGGAAGTGGAGGTGGTTCCTGTAAGGATGAAGAGGAGGAAGTTTGCAGTGCTGCTTTCCTACAATGGCAAGGGCTACATGGGAATGCAGAAGTGAGGGAGTGAGTGAGTGGGAGGGATGTTTTTAGGGAAGAATTGGTTAGTAGGGGGACAGGGGTGAAGATTTGTCAAGCTACATGCACCATCATGTATAAGATATGCTGGACATGTGATATTAGGGGAAAATATTGGAAAGTATTTTTATGGCTTTGAAAGTGTAAGCCAGAACAAAATAGCTGACTGTGACTTCCTTATGGACTCTAGAAAATGGTATTGTCTGCTCATGCTTGCATGTCCTACAAATAAGAGAAGTTAACTTAATAATGGAAACAAAAAAAAAAATTTTTTTTTTAAAGCAGGTCAACACAAGCTAACATATATATTGTATTATACAAAATATTAATCACCCTACTATATTCAGTGATTAGCATATAGCATGAATACTTTGTGGCTGACACTATCACTTATGGTTAACAGCCTATAGTGTAATTGTCATAAAATTACCACTGTTTTGCTTTTTGTTGTTGCCATAGGAACCCTGATGTACTCACCATAGAAGAGGACCTATTGGCAGCCATGTGCAAAGCAGAGATGTTTCCTGCAAACATGGTCAATAACCTTGGTCAGGTAGGGAGGACGCCAGTACTCTGGTTATTTATTCGTCAGAATGTAACCCCTAGTTTTCTTCTGTCTTCCTCTTGCTGTGCCTCCATTCCTTCCCCCCCTCTCCCCTTGCCTGCCTTTCCTTCTTTTTCTCTCCACTGCCTTCCCTTCTTTTTCTCTCCACTGCCTTCCTTCCTCTCCTACTTCCTGTTCCTTCGCTTGTCTTCCCTCCTTTGTCTTGTCTTGTCTTGCCTCACGTCGGTGTAGCTCAGATTCCAGCGCTGTGCTCGTACTGACAAGGGTGTGTCTGCAGCTCGGCAATTAGTCTCCTTAAAGATAAGTTTCTAAGCTGTCTTGTGGTGTCCTGATCAGTTTGTAGAGAAATTAAGCTGGGCTGTGTTAGTGACTTAGTGCTGTGCTAATATCAGCATGTTTTTACCAACTCGTGAATCTATTTGTCCACTTTACACCTGCTTCTGCCTAGAATAATGTTGATCCAATGTATTTCCATGAAACACATGTTAACCCACAGTGCATCAACCTTTAACACTGTGTATCTTCACAGAGCTATTGTCAATCTTCTTCATCCTGCCTTAGTCCAGTTTTATGTTGATCCAGTGTGTGTCCCCATACTTACCTCAACTAAGCATGATCTTGATCCAGTGTGTCCCCCTATAGAGCTATATTGTAAACCTACTTCATCCTCCCTCAACCCAGTTTGATGTTGATCCAGTGTGTCCCCATACCAACCTAACTTATTCATGGTGTTAATCCAGTGTGTGGTCCATACTTACTTCAACTAAGCATGATGTTCATCCAGTGTGTATCCCCACAGAGCTATCTACCAACTTTTGAATATCACTGACAGGTGGCTTGTGCATAATTTAACTGTGTTAGTATTATAAAAAAAAATTTTTTTTAATTACTGATTGCGTAAATGCTGGTGTTTGTATATATTCTTGCCTTTCTTCCCCCTCTAATATTCGTTCTACTTATTTCTTCCACTCTCGTCTTTCCTCTGCCATATCACATGGTAGAAATGAAGAATGCAACCTCTCTAATCAATGCCCATCTACCGCCTCAAATCCGAGTGGTGGCAGCTAAGCGGGTAACTAGAAGCTTCGATTGTCGTCATGCTTGTGGTGCACGCATGTACGAATATCTCATGCCCACTTATGCTCTGGCACCTTATCATCTTACCACCAAGGACTTCCGTGTACCAGGTTGGTTTATATGTGCATGAAAATTGTACGTATATAAGTCACATGTAAATGTGTTTGTATGCTTAGTCATTATGCATTACTTGTGGGACGGATAGTCTAATAGAGTTAGTCATATAAATTTTGTTATTATGTTAAATTTAATTGTTTTGATTAAGTTTTTGTGTCATTTTGTTGTTGTTTTTTGTTTGTGTAAATTGATTTGATTTGATTGATTTCTTTGTGGTTGTCTGGCATGATTTCTTAATAAAGGTGATCATATGAATGTTACTAATTGAATAAATTGTTAAAAAGAGTTACTATGTCATGTAGTTGTAGTTTTTTTGTTGTTTTTTTATTCATGCTGATTGATTTGATTGATTGATTAGTTTAGTGGTTGTTGTTCATGTTCTTATTCCACCCAGTAATGCACATAGTTTCCATGACTACACTGTGATACAGAATGTAGTTATTACCTTGCCCTGGTTTACCATATGATGTAAAAATTAGAATGACATCCCTTCACTGATAGTTTAGGAAATTGGAATTGAGTCAACTTCAGGATTGGGTTGCCTTTTGTGTCATCCTACCATAAACTTGCTGTGTAGCGACAGTCTGGTGTTCTCAGAACTTATTCATAAGTGTATTGTGTGTGTGTGTGTGTGGTGCAAACCCGCTGCAGATGAGACAGTGTCTCTTTTGGACCAACTACTCAGTCGCTATGTCGGCACAAGAAACTATCACAACTTTACTTCAGGCAAGAAGTTCCAGGACATGTCCTCTAGAAGATTCATCATGAGCTTTAAGGTCAGACATAAAACACTGGCTGCTTTTATGTATTCATTGTTACTGGTAATGTGGCTATATATATATATATATATATATGTTCCCGAGAGTCAACTCCAACTGGATGTCCGAAATCTAAATCCCTTGCTGTGAATGTTGATAGACATCCTTCTGGGTTGTTCCCCCTCCCCCCTATCTAGCCAATACCATAAACCTCTCTTTCTCTCTCTCTCACTGTGTGTATGCATGCATGTGCGTCTGTTCGTGTGTGTGTGATAAATGTGGAGTGAAGCTGAAATTCAAACCAACTGAGGCATATCTTGCCTTCACTCCTGTATCTGGGTGTATACAGCCATCATGATAAGGTTGACAGGCTAGCTAATGATGCGTCTGGACAAGTCAATGCACAGAGTATGAATCATGAGCTTGCAGTTACTACATGGCAACGTGTCAGTGCATACAATGAACACAGTGTGAAGGACCTAGTCCAAACTATTAAGGAAACCTTGATCATTTTAAAAATGCTTGTGCCCCTATCAGCCACATCTGTGATATTTCTAATGCCTAGAGGCTCCTGTTCTCTTTCTTTAAAAGAATGAATAGCCACAAAACTGAATAAGTGACTTGCAGTTACTTCACTTGAGTGTCTGGGGTTTGTAATCTAAAAGCAGTCTCATCACTAACTACTCTTTCTTATCACTTTCTCTTTCTCTTTCTCTCTCTTTTCTTATTTAATGTTATAATATATGTATTCCTTCCTTTAAAAAAGTTTTTTCTTCTTCCTCATGGTGTGTTAGTAATATATCACACAACACACTTATTTCTATTCAGCATATTTGATCCCAACATCAGTGCTACTTGCGTAAAGTTGCCCCACCCCTCTCCTCCCTAATCATTTTTATATCTCTTCTCCCTATCTTCATTAGAGTGGGCCAACGTTTGTTTCTGGAGACGTTAACAATCCTGACGTTAAACCTATGGAATTTATTCCGGTCAGGGTCAAAGGTCAGAGCTTTGTGCTGCATCAGATCAGGAAAATGATTGGTGAGTCACATGATGTGATGAATTGGACAGTGTATTGATTATGTCTGTGTTCAGGTTTTGTTGTCGCCATTATCAGAGGCTATTTGAAGGAGAGTGAGTTTGAGGGTGCTTTCAAGGAAGGGAAGGTGGATATTCCAAAGGCTCCCTCCCTCGGACTTCTCCTTGACAATGTAAGAGTTGAACTGGGTTGTGTCTTGTCACTGACTATAATGTCGTCCACAGTTCAATTTAGCCGATTTATGCTGATCAACATCACGTTGGGTTGAGGCAGGTTGATTGTAGCTCTGTGGAGGCACACTGGATCAACATCATCTTGGGTTGAGGCATTGATAGTAGCTCTATGGGGACACACACTGGATCAGCATCATGCTGGGTTGAGGCAGGTTGACAATAGCCATGTGGGAACACACGCTGGACCAACATCACACTGGGTTTGTACAAGTTAAAGTAGGTTAATAATAGCTCACTTGATCATCATTCTGGGTTAGTGCAGGTTGATAGTAGTTCTATGAAGTGGATATACATCACACTGGATCGGCAGGTTGATAGTAGCTTTGTGGAGACACAGTGGACCAAAATCACATTGGAGTGAAGTAGGTTGACAATAGCTCTATGGAGACACATACTGGATTGATATCACACTGGGTTGAGGCAGCTTCAAGACTCATCATGTAGAGCCAGATGAATGTTCTGCTTTTCTTGTGGCTGCTTCCTTGGTTGTGATTGTTACTGATTGGATTTTCTTGCCCTATCCACTTTTTTCTTCAGGTTTATTTTGACAGCTACAATGCCAAGTTTGCAAACAGCGGTGAGAGGGAGCGATTGGAGTGGGAGGAATTTGATGAAGTGGTGAACAAATTTAAGAGACAAAATATCTATCGAACCATCTTAGAGACAGAGCTGAAAGATATGCCGTATCCTATAATTAAAAGTACTCCAATAATCAACATCTAAAAGGAACTGTACTTGGTTCTCTGTCAAAGTATTTGTCCGGAATGCTTATTCTAAAAAAATAGTGGATCAATTCATGCACAGTGTTTTTTAAAATATCCACCCAAAACCAAGGTGTTGTTCAGCAAGTGATAGTTTCTAAACTTTATGAACCAAATTAAATTTTTGGTCTTAGAAAAATATATACTACTTTTAGATATTCCAGTATTACAACACTTATAAAGTATAAGAGCTACATTTTGTTGGTGTCTGTAACACCTTGGCATGTTTCTGTGTTGGAATGATCAAACTATCCCACTGTCAATGAGGCAACTTATTCATTTACTGTGTTTCATGGCAATATTTTCTCACTGCATTTTTCATATAGATTACTTCAAACAAAATATTACAAAGTTATGTCAGAACCACTCATTGGAGTGTGAACTATGCACTTGAAGGTTGTGCATGTGTGATGATATGGCCACCCGCACACAACACATGGTGGCTTGTGTACACTCACACAAGTTTGGCCCCAAGGACATCTGCAAGTGATTGGACAAGATTGTACATTTTATATTTGTGTATTTTTGTTGTGCTCATTGTCTTCGTTTCATATTGTCCTTAACCCCTTGTTACCATGGTGATGCAGTATGATGAAATGGTTGCGCACACTGCAGATTCACGACTTCTACAGCACAGCACATCGGTTGGAAGATGCTAAGTCAGCAGAATTAGCCTCTGCAAGTGGTAGCAGGTCTGATGTCCTTCCACCAGTCAAAGCCAATCGTACTGATGATTCACTAACCGCTTCAGTTAATATTTCTGATTCACAGGTTGATCCGAGTGTCACTGGCGATTTTGCTAACACTGCTCACTCACTACTTGATCCAGAAAATACTGCTGACTCGATAGTTGATCCAGATACTAGTTCTAATTCACAGGTTAATTCCAGTGACACTGATGATTTTTCTACTGCTCTTTGCTCACTAGCTGCTTCGACACACACTACTGACTCACAAATCAATCCAGTTAACTCTTCTGATGCTCTGGTTGATATATGTAACACTGGTGATTCTGATAACACCAATCACATAACTAGCTAGCTGATCCTGCAGACTCTACCTGAGCTTTATCCGACATCATTAACTAATATTGGTGATGCACTTATCAACACTATCACATTGCTACCACTGAACTCTCTCTCCTGTGGACACGGAAGATCTTTAATTATTAATGTAATCACAGCAGCACAGGTGATGTTAAATTATTTTGTTGGACTTTTATATGCATTTTTCATTTCCAGTGGTCATGGTATTTATTATGGCAAATGAAGAAAATAAAAAAGGAAGAAGAAAATGAGAGAAATTCTCAAAATGGAGGATATTGTTAGGGAATACTGCATATACCTGCCAAAATAATATCCGTCCTTCCCCCCCCCCCCCCCCCAACTCAATAAATAAATAGAGGAGTATAAACTCAGCAAGTACATAATAGAAGGAAGAGTACATTTATTATCAAGTAAGAATGTCTTTCTAATAGTGGTATTCTGTAGGGCTATTTGCCCTTACAATTGTCAGTGTGCACTTGCGGTAATGAGGGAAGGGAGTTAGTATATTGACTTGTAGATGGACAGTTTGACTAAAAGTATAGCCTCAGGTAAGCTTCCTTGCGCGACAGCATCTTCTGGTTCTTGTCACTCACCAACTGCAAGGAAGAGGTAAACATCAGTCCACACCAAACTACAAATATTACAGCCACCATTAATCCATAGATACAATTAACAGGTATTGGAAACTGCTAAATTTCACGGTTCCATCAGTGTTTTGCCTGGTTTTATTCAAAAGCACTTGGCTGACTTAAAACTGCCCACAGGCAGGTTTTCTGCTAGTACTGATAAATCTTAATTAAATAATATGCTGCTAAGTCAAGGTTTTAAAGAGGTTGGAGGGAAAATTGCAGGTGACATAGTTTGTGCTCTCATAAGTGAGAATATTAATAATGTTATGGTTTACATGATACAATCAGTGTTTAGGGTGACCAGAACGTCCAGGTACTCATGGTCTGCTGACCACCATATCCCAATGAGGTGAAAAAGTCTGGACGTACAACAAAAGTGGTCAAGATGTTTATTAGACAACAAATATCAGATCATTTGAGAATTGCAGTTAAAAGTGTATAATATTTTGGAACAAAAAAAAAAAGGAACAACAAAAAACAACCACAAAATTCTTTGTACCGTTTACAGACTTCAAAGTATATACGTTAACTCACTATGGTCTTTGGGGCGGTGCCAGGGAACTGGTGTCTGTGTATGGAGGAGCAGTCTCGAATCTTCCTCATGTTCTTCACATCAATATCTTCTGTAGAACTATCACCTCGTTTATCTTCTCCAATGTTGCTTCTTCTGTCTCCTTCACTCGTCTTTCCTTTGGACAAGGCCTTTCCTGCCATTCTCTCTCTAGTTGTGGAGCTCCAAGTCTGCACTCTTCGAGTTTCCCTCCCTGTGGCTGTTCTCTCACTGGTGGAGGCTAGCTCAGTGTAGCACTTGCGGCACAGGACATGGTTGTTGGTGGCATAGTAACTACCTATTAGCTTCACTGTGCACATCTTGCACTACCAAGGAAACAAACACAAGAATGACTAGCACTTACACCACATCAATTAATTTTTTAACTATAAAAACAGTTTTGTAAACATTGCACATATTAAAACTAATATAAATAATTTTGAAATTAAAAAAAAGAAGTTATGCCAGCACAACCTAAGTTACTTTAAGGTATACATTGTGTCGTTTTTTTTGTATGTGTGTGTTGTTGTTTTTTGTGTGTGTTTTTTTTTTCTGTTTTTTTTTTTTTCTGTTTTTTTTTTGTAGCCTGCAGCTTACAGCTATCACAGGGTAGCAAACTCCTGTGGGTTGCCTGAGTCAGCACACGCTTCCACCACACCCACCAGGACGACAATTAACGGGAGCTCCTTTGTCAGCTAACCTGGTGGCCCACCCTCAAACTAGTGAGGGGAGCACATTTCCTGAGATGGAATGCTTGGGGACCCAGTGCCATTTCCCTAGAGATGCCAATGGAAGGTTATCTAGGTGGCACAGGTGTAGATGGAAGGCAGCTAACTGTGGGAAGGGGGGAGCAAAGTATTGTACTCGAAGGCAGACCTCCACCTGCACCAAAAGGTGCTCGGTTCAATGCATTGAAGGGTTGGTCGTGCTGGAGAATCAACACTACCACTGAGGGCTGCCAGTGGTCCACAGAGTCATACATTAAGGGGAAAGGATGACCATTTCCTTGAGCAGAGCCACCCACCGCATACCCCTTATACGCTGTGTTCATACATTTTGTTGTTCCAAACTCAATGCGAATGAGGAAGATTAATTACATACCAAACATTCTACCAACTATTCATAAATGTATGAGGAAAAAAGGTTTATTTTGAATGTAACAAACTATAACAGTGAATAAAATTGACCTGTGAAAACAAACCAAAAAGTGAAAAAGAAATAAGGCCGTGCTTTTGTAGATCCAAGTTAAATGATCCTATACCAATTTAAATCAGGTGCATTAATCAATTACTGATTTGATGCATTCAAATGATTAGAGTCTGACTTGAATTGGTAAAGGATTATCTGACTCTATAGGCATAGAAACTTTATAAAATTATCTGCATGCTGATAGCATATCCAGAATAATTTGAGCTATAATTGTGATGAAATGGAGTGTGAAAGTGAAGGAAGGATTAGTTATGACCATGCCATTGAGGTTGCTGCTAGTTCTCAGAACCCATTGGCAGGTGAAAGCAGAGGTAAGCGGCAGACAGTTGCCAGAGTTGATCTTGCCCAGAAATAGCTGCAATACTTCTCAAAAATTCTGTTGGGCAGCACTTGTGACAATGCAGAAATTCTTGGAGATGAGGTATTGCCTAAGAAAGTGTTTTTAAAAAGAATTAGCAGCTACTTTGGGTGCACACTGTCTCTGGCAACTGTCTGCACTCAGTGCTACTAGCGCCAACCAATGAGTTCCTACAACTAGCTAGGGAGCTCACTTGAAATGTCACCACTAACCCTTTTTTTTTCACTTTTAAAACCATTTTAACCACAAGCAAAGCTCTGAATATTTTGGAATTTGCTATCAGCATGCTGAAAATTTTATAAAGCTTCTATTCCTGTAGTATGGTGAAAGCAGAGCTATTTTTCAGATGCAGTTCTCAAGAATAGCGTTACCAGTCATGAATGCCAATACATTTTCTACGGTACTGGTGGTTTACTGATACCATAAGTAGGTGTGGCAGGTAGTACATGACGTAATCATGCAAGTCACCTATTGGTAAAGGATTATCTGATTTGAATTGGTAAAGTATTATCTGTCTTGTACATTGGTACAGATTTGTTTTCTGTGCTTTTTCACAAGTCAATTTAATAAAAATTTTTAAACATCTTGTTAATAAAAAATTGATATTATCAAACCTTTATTCTTCTCTCTCTGAGTTATTTTTTCTTCTTTTTTTTGTGTGTGTGTGTGTGTTTAAATGAATATTAAAATAATTAGTACTACTTGACTATTTTGAGAGGAGGGAGGGGTGGGTATGTCCTTGTTTCAAGATATTGAAATGGTCCATGCAATAGCTATTCATACCTAAGGAGGCATGAGAGAGATTAACACCTAGCTCTACTTAAATATTCATCTTATTTCTTTCACCTTCTCTGGAATGCCAAGAGTGCACTTGACTGGTACGAGTCCCCTGAGTTGCCTTGCTCCTCCGAATGATTCTTTGTGTGTCACATGACGATGTTGAAACCCATTAAGGTCGTGTGTCCCTGGACTGTAAGGATAAATAGAGGTGGTGTCAATATTCACTAATAACAGTCAAGGTGAGGCTGGAGTTAAATAACCACCACTACACTATTTAAATATTTATTCACATTTTTCTTGTATCTGATATTACAATTGTCATGTCTATAGAAGCAACTTCTCTTAATGTGCATATGCCATTGTAACAGGCATGAATCCTTCCTTCTACAGCATCGCAGCTGAGTGAATGTTTTTTTTTCTTTCTTATAATTACATGATTTTAAACAAATTATATTTATCTTACCAGATCTGAGGCTGCAAACTAAGAAAATGGAGTTATTAATACAGTCCAGTTACATATCATAAACTTAGTCCACTTAAAATATTACACCCCCTCCCACATTGATATAGATGGATTAGATATTGCCTCAACCTACCCAAGATACTCATTTCCTATGTGGAAGGATTTAAATCGAGGGCTAGCAGTGCCGAAAGGTTGAAGGAAGCCTTGTCTCCCTGTGATCTTGCAGTAGTCAAACAATGATTGATAGTCTGCAGGACCTGGCATCACACCCTTAAAGGATAGGCATAGTAATGGTTATGCTGGAAACATGGGCATGTTCATTGTGATAATAACCTGTAGATCACAGGGAAAGAATGAGTACTAACACTCATTACGAATTTTAAAAAATATAAACAAATAAATATACTTCAATTTTTTGGGTTTAATTTAAAAAAGGAGGGCTTAGGAATAATATATATATATTCTAGACATTAATTTGACCAACAATCTTGAACATGAAGCTAGCAATCAACCAGCATTGATATATCAACAGACACTAATAATAATTTTATAATTTATAAACTAGTAGTTACATCAGGCTCTCAGATATAGAATGTATCGTCATACAGTGAAAATTTTTTTATCTGATTGCCTTAGAAACAATCTGAGTGGATAAAAAAAAAATTATGTAATGATGCTGCCCCTCCCTTCCCTTGAGGAAAATCCAGTATGAAACCCTGACCTGACCAGAAAGGCATGTACAACAGGAGTATGCAGACATATTGTTGACTTACATTAGCTGTTACTATAGTATATCATACCTTAGGTTCAAAGATAGTTCTTGAAGATGTTGACACACCAAAGCCACACCCAACTTTATTTTTTAGGCGACAATCCATTGTGTGCAAAAACAACGTATTCTATTGAGTACAATAATAAAGAAAAATTGTATGAAATAAACACATGACAATGGATTTTGTATTGTGGGGTGGGGAGGGCAAACAGAAATAATAAATTAAAAATTTTAATTAAACTACAAATTATCAATGAGATAAAAAAAAAAAAAAAAAAAAAAAAAAAAAAAAAAAAAAAATTCCCAATTTCAATTTCCCACTTAAACAGCAACATGGAAAATTTTTCAGTGACAAAAACAGAGGTGAAAGCATTATCAATGATGATTCAATTTGTACTAAGAATGTTCATTGTAAAGATAGATATGTGTAATTACTGCTACACATAGGTGTACTGCATTGCTGCCATTAATTTATTGTCATATTTTCACTGGTCAGGTACAGTTGTTTTTTTAAAATTTTGTTATTTTTTTAAGGCCATAAAAGTCACATCATGTAATGTATGCAGAATTGTCTAATTCAGGGACTAAAGTTTAACAGCCCATAAGTACCAGATGTATTCTTTCCACATGAGATGATCTGTTGGTCAACAAGCTACGGAAGGCACACTTTCATCTTACTATAAGTCATGCATTGACTGTCTGTCTGTCTGTCTATCAACATGGGCTCAACATATCTCCTCCCTGATGCCTGGACTAATCATCCTGAAAATTTGAGTGATTGCTCGCAGGACCACTGGCCCGGTTTGCGGAGAATTTGGGCAGGGCTAGGGCTAGGGCTAGGGCTAGATCCATTAAATAAGCTTTCCTATTCATGAGTGACCACAATTTGTAATTTGACCCATTCAAAAGGACATTTCTAGTGTGTTTACAAAACCAAATAAGAAGTTCAAGAGGACACTATTACTAGAAGTGCATTCA